>JAXIVJ010003430.1:35000-92500 GCA_036785665.1 Chirona hameri | reverse complement strand
TCTAATTAAAAAAAATCGAGTTTGATTTTGACATTTGTAAAAGATAAGGCCCATGTGTATTTGAATAGGGCCTCTAAACCGACAGCGTCGTCTCTCTTTACCCAACTGGTAATGATAGTCGACTTGCTTTAAGGTGAACCTAGGAGATATTTGCTGCGTTTCAATGGTTTGGTAGTTGGTTTTGTTTTGTATTCAAAGCGCCAGAATTGTCCTCGAAATAATTGTGCCCATACTTTGGCAGCGTAAAGGATTTCAGTGTAGCTCTCTAGAGCTCAATATGACGTCATCAACCCAAATATTAAAACTTAACATTTTATTAAATTGAGCATTGTTCGCGAGAAACAAAATGGCATAATCGTGTTCGGCAGCAATTACTTCATATTGTGCACCACAAGCGGCGTACATTTGACAACTTTTGGGAGGGTGAGCCAGTCCCTCTAATAAAGGATTTCAGTGTAGCTCTCTAGAGCTCAATATGACGTCATCAACCCAAATATTAAAACTTAACTTTTTATTAAATTGAGCATTTTTCGCGAGAAACAAAATGGCATAATCGTGTTCGGCAGCAATTACTTCATATTGTGCACCACAAGCGGCATACATTTGACAACTTTGGGAAGGGTGGGCCAGTCCCTTTAAGAAAGCGTTTTGCCGTTGCTTTGTTTCGGTTTTAGAACGCATCTGAGCGTCTTTCAAACAAATCTTAAATCACATTACGATGTGGCGGAATTTTGTTTGATCTTGCCGGGCCCTGCTGCCATAAAAGGCAGCCATTTGTCCCACCATTGCCGTCTCATTGCATCCTCCTCCTGGATAATTAATGACGAGGCTCTGGTCCGTGTAAGGCGCGATAAATTTGTTTTGTGGCGAGTAACCTGCTGCAGACGTGGCCGCCGGCTGCTGTCTGGCCTAACGCCCGCATCGCTACAACGACCCGTCGCAGAACCTAATCACACCGCTGAGAGAATCCAGTGTTCACACACACACTTTCATAAGGTGACAACACTCGGCCTGCTGGCTGTGGACGAGCCTAACATCGCCAGAGCGCGGCGCCGCCTGTTCGAGTCAACACTGCCGCGCTTCGTTTCCCAAGAGACGCGCGGCCCCGCGGCTCCGCGGCGCGGTGGCGGCCCGATGACGGGGCGGCGGCGTTTTGACAGAGTCTGGCGACATTCTAAGCAGTGATTACCGTAACGACATGACCGCCTGTCGAACAGTAACGGTACGGTCCCACGCGGCACAGAGAGACCGGCTCTGCGGCTCCGGCTAAGGTCCGTTGTGGGCCCGGTGTGGGCCCGATGTGGGCCCGATCTGGGCCCGGTGTGGTCCTTGTAGGCCCGATGGAATTCCGGCTTGGGTCAGGTGTGGGTCCGATGTGTGGGTCTACTCAGGTGCGGTGTGGCTTGTGGATCCGGTATGGGCCGATGTGGGCCGATGTGGGCCCGTTTTGGGCCCGTTTTGGGTCCGTTTTGGGTCCGTTGTGGGTCCGTTTTGGGTCCGGTGTGAACCTGTTGCGGGTCCGTTGTAGATCCGTTATGGATATGTTGTGGGTCCGTTCACCGTTGTAAATTTGTTGAGGTTGCGGCGAAGGTCCAGTGTGGGTCCGTCGCGGGTCCATTGTTGACCCGCCGGGGCCCGGTGTGGACCTGCATGGGCCCGCCGGGGCCCGGTGTGGACACTGCATGGGCCCGCCCCTGGTCCGGCGTGGACTCTGCATGGGCCCACCGGGGCCCGGTGTGGACACTGCATGGGCCCGTCGCTGGCCCGCCGCCGTCGCGACGGGACGTGCAGGCTGGCCAAATAAACAGATCAGTCAGACTGAGACACGCCAATTGCTAGGGTCTGCCGGCCGGCGCGGGTCGGCGCGGGTCGGCGCGGGTCGGCGCGACAGGCCGTGATCGTATCTAACAAGCCGCGAGGACGGTCCAGCGCCGCGTGACACCGGCCCGAGCGGTATCGCCACGCCACCCCCCCCCCCCCCCGGGGGGGGGGGTCTGACAGGAATGCCTCCAGGGCCCAATCTTACCCAATGCCGTGAATGCGTAAGCACAGCATGCCGTGAATGGAGTGCTCAGAATGCCGCAGTTAGGTGATCACGGCGTTTGGTTTGTTCAAACTCATTGTCGAAATAGCTCAGTTGGGAGAACGGTAGACTGCAAATCAGGATGTCCCCGGTTCGATTCCGGGTTCCAGAAGTTGTGCAAGCCGGCGCACCAATATGCCGTACTACGTCATTGGTAAGATTGGGTGCGATCACGGGACTAGGAAAGATTGGGTCCTGGTGAGGAGATGGGGTAGGTAACGGAGTCCAAAGTGACACCGGGAAGTCCGGATAGCACTAAGAAAACACAGTTTCGTCACTGATACATGGACTGGTGTTTAGAGGGGGGATTCCAGCTTAGATAGTTTGCGACACCAGACCGCATCGCCGACACCCCTGCGACATCCCTCACAAAAGGTCGCCACACTGCCCTCACAAACTGTCGCCTCTTCGTCACCTGATACATCACCAGAGCCGCCCACTATCTCTGTGAAAATATACAGCGCGACGGTAGCGTTGGTGACGGTGGCGGCGACTCATCGGAAGCCCTCGTTCCGGTCGGCGGTGCCAATGACGGATCCAATAAGGGGGGGGGGGGAAAGGAGGTGCCCCAAAAAAACGAAATCGGCCGGAAGTTGACACATTGTCCGATTTTGCAGGAAATCTAAATAACTGTTACAAAGGAAGTTTGTTTTAAATAATCTCAATGCGTAAAGAATCGAAATTCGATGGGTTGTATAATTGATGGAGACTTTTTTGGATTCGCCCCTCCCCCAATCCAAATTGTTTGCCTCTCTTGATCGGCCCTCGGGCGGTGCTAGCTGTCTTACGCTGTGCCTGAGGTCCGTCGCTCTGCATGAGGTGCCGTCGCGCCAGCCCGACAGACGGGTTCTATTACCGATGGTCTAAATATCGGGCCTCCCGGTGAGTCGGGGGCCTTCCCAGCTCCGCCGAGCTGCCAGCCGGCGACCCTGGGTGGTAATTGATGAGCAAAGCTCAGAACTGTGGCGCCACCGTTTGACGTTCGTCACGGTTTGTCGCGGTCTGGATTGTGCAGACGGACTAAATAGTCGCATGTTATGATGTGCTTATATGTTGACCTAAGTGTAAAACTGAGAGCAGTTACGAATTGCGGCGGTAATGTGGTATGGTAAACATACTCATGGGCGGATCCAGAGGGGGCCACGGGGCCATGCTCCCCCCCCCCCCCCCCCACCACCACCTGAAATCGGCGCAAATTTGGCACATTTTCTGAGATGATGTAAAATCTAAGTTTGTTTTAAATCAGTTATCGATGCACAAGCAAGCGAAATCCGAAGAGTTTTCAGAATTGTGTGAGACATGGGGATCCCCCCTCCCCCCCCCCCCCCCCACCCCACTGAGCCAAACCACACATTCTGGATCCGCCCTTGAACATACTGTGTGGGTTTCTCCAAGATATAAAACACCGTCTTGCTTCTATCTGCATGCTATGTTTGCTTAGCAATACGGCGCGCCGAAGTTTATGCTTGAATGCATCAGTTAAGTCAACGCTGCCGCGGCGCTTAATTCAATATTTATGCTGCACACATGGAGTTTGAGTCTCTGAAAGCGACAGCGCGGTTGCAGACCGAACGCTTAGCATAAAAATGTTGTAATTCATGACATTGCTGGACTGATCGAATTGGCTTCCTGTTTAACACCGCTGACCAGCAATGGCGGATCTACGGTTGGGCAAAATGGGTCATTGCCCCCCCCCCAAACGAAAAATCGGTAGACAAACGTATGTTTTTGCCCCCCCCCCCAAACAAAAACAAAACGTAAAATCCAGACTTGAAAATCCCGAAATATCTTGAATCTGAGTAAAATGATTATTTGTATTTAAAAATAATAATTTTCAGACAATATATACTGAAATGTTTCATGTCTAGCAGTTCTATTGTTGCAGTGAAACATTTTATTTTGATCCATGTTATCTGGGCCGTAGATTCACATGAAATTGTCAGCTCCGTCCGTCAAACGGTTTTCGAGTTACAGCCTTGGGCAACTTTGTTTTGTTGTTGTGCAAAACTCTAATTTTCAGAGGGCAATATCTCCCATCTAAATCACGCGAGTCATATAAACCTATATATCATCAGAATCGTCAGGAACAATATATTAATGTGATGAAATCATTTTTTGAAACTACGAAAATTTTTAATTTTTTACATGTGATCTTAGACCTCAGATCACGTAATTTTATAATGTGGCCATTTAAAATTCGGATATTTTTTCTTGCCAGAATCGACTTCGATACATTGACCTTCGATAATAAGAAGGCCAATAATTGGACATAGGTTTTTCCTCTAAATATTTTATTTATATTTTTTATTTGGAAAAATGATGATCACAAATCATTATGTCTTTGGTAATAATTTTGCACACAATTGTGCTAGAGAGCAACCCTCGCCCTACGGGGGGGGCTGACAGCCCCCCCCCCCTAGAGGTTTATCTTGAATAAATTTGTACACATGCGGCGCAAATTTCTGCAATTTTCTGTAGCTGAATTTACAACAATTATACGTATGCTTTAAAACTTTAAATGAAATTGGTGAAGTAGTTTGGGAGATAATCATGTTTTGATGACGTCATGTTGGTGGAAAAACGATAAATATTTGAGAGAAAATCGTAGAAAACAGAGTTTTGAAGAAAATTGCAAACGCAATTCACCAAAGATACAAAATGGCATTCTCCTTAAAATAGCAATCTCGGATTTCCAAAATTTTGGGTTTTGGACCCCTAAAATAAAATAAAATACTGATTTTTGGGGGAAAAATCACCATAAAATCAAAATTTGCAAAGATGTTAGAAAAACCAAGATTATGTGAGATAACTGAGTATGGACAATACCCAAACAAAATTTCAAAGTAATATCTCTATTTTTGACTGAGTGATGGCTCCCTAAGTGTAAGAGACTCATGACGTCATTTTTTTTAAAATAACTTTTTTGACTTTTTTGACAAGATACGAACAAATAATTACTTTTCTGTATTTCTGAGACAAACTAGTCTAGGAACATGCCTTTTTATTTACATTTATCAATTACTAATTTTGAGGCTTTCTGACAGAGCAAAATCGCTGTTCTGGACGTGGTCGAGCAGAGGTTGACCTGGAAGGTCACCCGTTGATTTGAAACCTAAAAATCGTATACTATTAGATTCCACTCATGACAGGCAACATGCTGGTTCTTACCGCATTGCTCTAAGTTGTTTGGTTTGGAAGTTAACAGGGGGCCTGTCAGACCCCCTCTCCCGTAGGGCGAAGGTAAAAAAAAACTCCCGTAGGGCGAGAGTTAACTCAACGGCATTATATGTGTCTCGTTGAGCTGCATTCAATGATACATAGCATGACCCCAGCAGGTCACTCCGTGACCTTGAAGTTGATTTCCCAAATGACCTGGCTTGATTATACAATAGATAATTTGCTGGAATTTTCGCTTTATTTGGCAAAGTTGAACATTTGTTATCTCTGGAAAACACTTTTAGCTATTTTTATAACATTTTCAGTCTGGAAATAGGGATGATAAAATTGCATGTCTTGAGGACCCACAGACGCCTCTATCGGCGAAATATTGAATTATGTCATCACGTGATCTTGATCACTGAGCGGAATAGGTTGTCACGTGATTCGAAGAGCCTGCACCCTCCTATTCCACCTAAGACAAAACACGAATTTTAACTGCAAACATAACGAAATCACGTGACCTGACCTGAGGTCACATGCCAAAATTTCGACACTTTTACATTCGAGTTCTCAAAAAAGATTACATTAAATTAATGTGTGGTTAATGGCTATTCTGATGATACATAGGTTTATACACAGATAACAGGAGACAAATATTCGGCCTCTTATTTTAATCACATCAGTGCACGACTGTGTTGGACTCGCATTTTCACGAGCCGAGACATAAAAGTGTATCAGCTTAACAGCTCCGTTAAAATTTCGGCACTAAAATAAGAGGCCAAAAACTTGGTGTCAAATCCAGGTCTCCTGTTATCTGTGGTTTGTATAATTCGAATTATGTATATGGGAGATATCGCCCGAAGAAAAATACAGCTTTGGGCGACAATAAAGAGATGCCTGAGGCTATAACTCGAAAGCCGTTCGACGAACGGGGCTGAACATTATACAGCGTGAATCTACGGCCCAGATGACCCCGACACCTAGTTCAATCGAAATACGAGAAGTAGGATGTTATGGTTTAGTCGATCTGACGTGGGCTGCCCCGGGTGGCCTCTGGTCACGTGACCTTGAGGTCACAGAGCGACTACAAGGCTGATGTATATCATTGAAAGCAGGTCGACGAGATAAGCATAATGCCGTTTATATGAGCTCTCTAGCACAATTACGTGCACAGTTATTACCAAAGACGTGCTGTGCTGTTGATTTTTGCAGTGACCATGATTTTTCCAAATATTAAAATATAAATGCAATATTTAGAGAGAAAAAACTATCACAATTTTTTAAACATCGAAGGCTTATGTATAAATGTCGATTCTGGCACGGATAAAATTCCGAATTTTAAATGGACACATTATAAAATCACAGGATTTGACCTGAGATCACGCGTTGAAATTCCAAAAAAAATACGTTTTCCCAAAATATTACATCATAATAATATATTGTTACTGATGATTCTGATGATATATAGCATTATATGGCTCGCATGATTTAGATGGGAGATATTTCCCGCTGAAAATGAGAGTTTTGCTTGACATTACAAAGTTGCCCGAGCCTGTAACTCGAAAACGATTTGACGGACGGGGCTGAAAAGTTCACAGCGTGAATCTACAGCCCAGATAACCCACACCACTTAGTTTTATCGAAATATGAGATGTAGGGTGTTATTTCTAGATATTTTGGTCGATCTGTCTTGGAATGGCCCAATTACCCCTTACCCCCCCCCCCCCCCTCCAACGAAAAATCGGTAGGCAAAATCATATGTTTGCCACCGCCCCCCAAACCGTTCCGGGAGGTTGTGATTTGTGTTTCGGGAAGGCGTGATTTGCCCCTCTCCCCCGCTCAACGACTCTTTCGCGCTGACTAACCGACGCCAACCCCCCCCCCCCCTCCCCCCGGTCAACACAATTGCTCGCGAACGAAACGGAACGAAATCCCCCCCCCCCCAACTCGAAACCTGGATCCGCCACTGCTGACCAGAGCCAGCCCTGAATCAAAACTATTCGAGAACCACTCACAGGGCAGTGACAGTATGGGCATGTCCAGCGTCCAGACCTGAATCAAAACCATTCGAGAACCACCCACAGCGCAGTGACAGTCTGGCCATGTCATCAGAGGTGGCTGGGTATTGCATCACTGGCCTGTCTTGAGACTTGACTCACAACTCTACTGCACAAACGATCATAACTGAACCAGCCACCTTTCTGACCGAACATGTCGCGTTACTAGCGTTGATTAACTAGCACAGCCTCCACCGATGTGCCTTGTGCGCGCAAAAACGCGCGCACTCGCTCACGAATCGTTCCGGTCTGTACTCGCCGTAACGCGGTCGCCTACATTTCTATTTCTCACGATTTCATTTTTTCTCGCTGGCGCACTACCAAATTACACTTTTCTGGAGACTCGGAGAAACTCTGTTGGCGCTGCGGCGTGGTCGGGGCGGTGCCGCTCGGCATGGGAATCTTACCGCCGCCGCCTAGCGGACACTGACCGCCCCGCCGCGTCGCCGCACCGCCGTACCGCCCCGCATCGCGCCACGCCACGCCACGCTATATAACAACGACAGTGGCCAGTGCAGTGGACGGTGCACGGCATACATCCGATGGGCATGGTACACGCTCTACGCCCGGTGTGCACGCCAGCCTATGCACAGTCCCCGTGCACGCCTTTCGTACATTCCGCGTGTGCACGCCGCTCGTGCACTCTGCCAGTGTACGTCGCCCGTGCACGCGGGATGAGCAGTGAGCACTCCCCTGGGCGTCGGTGTCGGCGTTCAAAGCGGTTCTCCAGGCGTTGATACTGTGCCGCAGGGCTAGTCCAACGGGACGGTGCGGCGTCTTGGGGCATTCTCCGAGACGATCAGAGCAGCGGACGCTACGAGCGCTACGGACGCTGCGGGCGCGCCGTCTTTAGAAGTTCAGAGCCCCGCTGGGCCCCATTTCGCGATAATCCGCCAAATCGCGGCGGAGAATACCGACCGCTGGCCACTCCTTGGAGCGGGTCACGCGCATAGCCCATCTGAGGGCCTCATCCCATCATCATCACATTCCACCCAGGTAGGAGCGGTATCGGAGGGATCTCATCAGTGGAGTCGACTTGGACCGGTACCTGATGCAGACCTAGCATGACGCAGCGATCGGGCGCTCGCTGCTCCTCCCGTGCCTCCGTCCTGGACAAACGGAAGTCCCACCATGACGCTGGAAACCCAACATGGCGGAACGCCACTCTGTTTATTGTCGCGGTGCGGGCGGGTGCAGGGGCGACCTCGGTGGTCGTGCTCCGGTGTTGTCAAGGTCGACGGTCGCGCCCGGCTGTCTGGGGCATTGTGCGGCCATTTGACCGTCAATCGGCGTCCGTCACTTCTCCTCGTTCAATATTTCAATATTGTGTCGTCAAGCTGCTGGCCCCTGGCGCCCTCCGCCCCGCCCCCGCTGCCGCCCCCGCCAGCACCGCCCCGCCGTCGCTGCCGCCCCCGCCACCACCGCCACCTAACCGCTGAAGACAGTCTCCGACCGTCGCACAGTGCTATAACTAGGCCGAAAATGAGGGCATAATTCAATTTCTTCGACCATTTTTATGCGCACTTCCTTGTTATGTCTGTATTATAAAATGTCCAATGCGTCTGGAAAGCCCGGTGAAACAATGTTATCCTCAACCATATACGTGCCATGGAAGTCGGTACTGGCGTGTGGGTAGCCACTTTCACCAGCAGCCGACACGCCGAACCACCATTCCTCTGTCGATGGCCGTCAATTGAACCGTCGGCAGACGTCAGAGACGTTATGGATGTTTCCTGATTAGGGACTAAGAGGCCAGCGAAGACGGACGTACACCGGTCGGGGGGGGGTCGGGGTTGTGTGTCAGGAATCGAGGGTGGTTCGGACTCGAGGGGCGGGGGCAGGGCGGGGCGGTCTCAGGGGGGGGGGGGGGTACGTCAGAGGGTTATGCCAGGCGCGTCGGGTGATTCAGGTGGGTTGCGGTCATGACTACATAGCGCGACGCGCCGGTGTGACAGGAATAGCAGCGCTGGCATGCCTCCCTGCTGAGAAAGACAAACGCGTCCGGCTAAAACGGGACAGAAGCCAGCTATGAGAACTATCATCATTGTATTGCTCGCTTCGGTCGACCACAGTAGCGGAATGTGCCGAGCTCGTCGGGTGTAGACGGTGTTTCAGCTTCCTGCTTCCGCGGCGGAAAAGTGGATTTTTCACACGGCTAACTGGCGTGTCAGTGTCGGACAAAGCCTCAGTTCCGCTCGTTTCCTCCAGCCCCGTCGTCACTGGCGCTTGTCTGGCACCGTCTTCTGCCGCGGTTCCTCAGGTCGCCGGGTCAGTGGCCCGTCTGTAACCCTCCCCGTCCCTCCCCGTCCCTCCCCGTCCCTCCCCGTCCCTCCCCGTCCCTCCCCGTCCCTCCCCGTCCCTCCCCGTCCCTCCCCGTCCCTCCCCGTCCCTCCCCGTCCCTCCGCGGCACCCACACCGCCTCATTAGCGATCCTCAGTCAACTGACCGGCAAATCACCCTTTCGCGTGACGTCAACTGCGTGACGCTACCTCTGATGACGCCTCCCCCCCCCCCCCCCCCCCCCATCGCTCTAAGCTCGCCCCTTCCGCGGGACGGGGCGGGGTATGGGCGGGCCGGGGAGGCAGCGCAGCGGGCCACGGAAACAATGCTCAGTCACACCCACGCTGGAACTGAGTGCACCAAATTCGGCACCACAGAAGGCCATCTGCGCCCACCCGGAACTGAGAGGACCAGGAAACGTCACCTGGTCCCACTACATCTCCCTTGGGCCAGTGGGATGGAGGACGATCATTGTGTCAAGCGAAACGCTCCTCTGGGAGGGTTTCGAATGGGAGAAATCCCGGCATGGTCTGAAAGGCAGTCGTGTCTCACCCGATTAAGTTATTCATCACCCGTACAGCGATGGATTTCACCGGTGCCAATGTGCGGGCCTTGACATGGTTTTTATCCGCGACCATCCGGAGTCAGCGACTCCTGTTCAGTGTTGTACATCATAGAGGACAAGTGAGGGCCCTTCACCGCGTCCGGCAGACCGGCACCGGCAGGCGACCGGCAGGCGACCGGCAGGCGTCGGAGTGCGTCAAAGTGCGTCAAAGCATGCGTGTGCGTGTGCGTAGCGGGGTGGAACGGGACGGGACGGGGATGGGCGCACGGCTGACGGATGTGACGCGCCGCACTCGTCGCTGGCGCGCCGCCATATGCCGCGCGCCGCCAGCTGGAGCGGTATGCGCCACTTCCGCTGCGGCGACGTGAGTGGCGCACGCGCGGCACCCGCGCCGGCAGCCAGGTGTCGAATGCGGATCATAAAATAGAGGCCAGTCAAGATAGACTGTCAGACGGCTGAGGCTTGACTCAACACAGGGCAGGGGCTGCCGGTGAAAACGAATATTTCAGACGGGTGTTACTGACTTGTAAGTGACCCTGCGAATATTTCATCCAGGTCAAAGTAGTATAGATAGTTGTTCCGAGAACACTTGCAAAGAGCGGTGGTTCAGCGGCCGTATCCACTTAGGCCTCCCCTGCCGTTTTACCGTGTATTGCATCGCGATCATTAAGCCGTTGGCAAAGGAAATGCCAACTCATTTAACTAATTATATCCCAGTTAACTTCATCACGACCGATAACCATTCACCACAATACATCTTGATCGAGGCCCAGCCCTTTAAACAGCTAGGGAGTTTTTTTCGGATTGGTCGCCGCTGCGGGCTAAAGGGGACATACCTGACACGGTCTCCAGCTGTCGCATGCAATTTTCGCCCGTATCGTATCGCCACCACAGTGGTGACGTCTCAGATAGTTGCATCCTCCTTCGTTAATTCCTCCGTCCATCACACGTGGCCGATTGGCCGTCGTGATCTGTCTCCGACGAAATGTATTGAGTTAGGCCGTGGGCATGCGGCTGCTGTCGGTTTCAAATGTATTGAGTTAGGCCGCGGGCATGCGGCTGCTGTCGGCCTCCATGTGCCTGGCATACATCAGCTCCCAGCGGACAGCAAAAGACGTGAGAAGTTCGACATGGGATGGAATATTTTGCAGCGATTTGCAGGTCGGATGTTAATAGCTGATGAACTTTGCGTAGTTAATTGACGTCAGTGGCGGATCCAGAATTTTCTGAGGCAAGGGGCTTCAGGCCCGAGGGCGGCATATTTCCTCGGTAACAGGGGCGGCATGGTCCAGAGGGGCGGCAATCCAATATGTCAATTGAACGGGTCAAAAATGCCTCTTCCTTAACTCGCGCCCGGGGGGGGGGGGGGGCAGAATCTGCCTCCTCCCGGATTTTCTCAGTATCTTGGAAACTATTATAGATATTGACGTGAAACGTTCCGTACCTTATGTTGCATCCATTTTACGTCTTCTCTCAACATGTCAGTTGGGCAAACTACAGAAGCGATACAAAATAGATCCATCAATTTTTAGATTTTGTTATGCACATATTTGGGCATACATGCAGTATCAAACTGTGAGGCCTGTCATTAGGACAATTCGGAGCAACATACGCATACTCGGAGGTTAAAAAGTGTCGGAAAACATGTTGTCCATCAATATATTGAACGCTACAGCGCCTTCGGCGCCGGCAAATCCTTTGCAAGAACGTCGTCGCGGCGCCTTCGGCGCCGCGGTGCCCGAGGGCGCCGTTTTCTAAGACAGGGGGCTTCAGCCCCTACGCCCCCCCTGGATCCGCTACTGATTGACGTACGGATTTTTTTCAGGCAACCATTCTTCAATCTTTCGTGAAATTTATTCCATGTCTTTTCCAATATTAATCATAAGTATTAACCTAAAACTATCATAGTGCCGGAAAAGATGACAAACAAGATCAGAAGCTTTCAGCTTGCGCCTTCATCATTGTCTCTCAAAACAGTGTTAAAACCCATTCAAGATCTTTTCCAATATCATAAAAGGACTTCTTCGCTGTTTGTGTAACCCGAACCGGAACTCGCTCCTTCCCCTCTATCGCGTCGTATTGTCCACCTCCACGAGCCGTGACGTATTGTCCAGCTCTATGAGCCGGTGCGTATTGTCCAGCTCTATGAGCCGGTGCTTAGCCCATCACGGAGACGATTCAGCGCCAGATTGGCCGCCATTGAGCCCGCTGTCACGCCGTGTTGGAAAACACGCAACTCGTCCCGTGTGTCCCGCTCTGCGGCGGAACCAGCACCGGCGCAGTCGCTAAAGGCGGCGGAGTCACGACCGAAATGTGGCCGCGGTTCGGTTCCCACCGTGGCGGAAGCGTTGCCACGCCACAAGTGTCACGAGCACATAGATGATTGCGCCTCTGAATCCGGCATGCATAAATACTGTGTGATTTATTACCGCAGAATAATTATTGTTTAAGTGCTTCTCAGAACACCGGAAGTAAAGCAACGAATCGAGGCCTGGGTTGTCTGATTCTTCTGTGATACTTAAAGCTTACCTGGCGGGGACGAATGATAATAGCATCTTCAAATGGGTTCTGCGTCCCACCAAAAATGTACAAATACAAACTTCTTTAGTTCTGAGATGTTTGTGGCCCATGTTGCAAGACCAGCCCGGGCATCTGAGCGGTCTCTGTCTACGTCCCGTCAGCGTGGCCCAGTGGCTTTCTGTGGCCTTGACTAGCTGTGACAAGGTCAGGGCACACGTGACCCGCCTCGGGTGCCCTGGAGACGTGCCTCGGCCCCGTCCCAACGCAGAAACCGGTCCAACAAGCGCCCCAGTGCCGCTCAGAGTAGACCCGGTTACGACCAGTACGAGCCGGTTACGACCGCCGCTCAATCAGTCATGGTGTAACCAACTACGTGCCTAATCCTCCGGAACAATCAACACTGTGAACGATCTGGAGAACACTACGAGTGGATCGTTCTTGAGTGCTGCAGAGTCGGCCGCAGCGGCGGTGGGGGTGTTCGAAGTGGAGGTAGCGCCCAGCTGGCGCGCAACATGTGAATGACGAGGCGGATCTGGCGCACATGTGGTGAAAGTGAGCCCGCTGGACCGAGCCAAGCTCCCCATATCCCTCGGAACAGGGTGAGAGTTCCAGTTAGCGCCTTGGTCCCAGGAGGATATGGTGCTTGGTCCACAAACCAAACCAAACCAACGCCTGCTCGCCACGCACGGGAGTGGTTGGAACACGGTGTGTAGTGCGTGCTCAGATCAGCAAGTAATCGATGTTGACCGTACATTGAGTGTAGGATCGTTTTGAGCAAGGTTCTGAGTATTAACACCGTTCATTTATCAGCTCGCTAACTGGTGCTCGAGCTAGGCAAGTTGACGTTGATAGGTGCTTTTGGGGAAATGCTGGAATGATTTGGCATATTTTTAACTTTTTATATCAATTGAAATGTTACGGTATTCATGCTTAATTTGCAACGCAGAAGAAAATATGAACGGAACAATGGTAACTGTTATGCATTGTTACAAGTAGCCTTGCCGTGTGCCATCTCACCCAAAATTGTTCTTTTATTTTAAATAGCTCCCAAGGTAATTTACTCAGAAAAAAACATATATTATTAAACTATGCATAGTATTTTGTAACAAACTTTGTCAACTATTTATATGCGTTTTAAACGACACTTTCGTGTTAAAAACAGCAGAATAACGACAAGCAGACCAAAATACATCGGAATGTGTTAATTGCTGCTTCCTGCATTGATCTTAACTGAAAACTTGATAACGTTCTGGAGCTCTCTGCCTCATGCCATATGTGGTCTTCTCCAGCGGACTTTTTGACAGTTCAATCTCGTTTGATGTATGATACAGTTTTATGGACGCCTTGCGCCATTAAAGGTTCCCACAAACGCTCCAGGTATGCGGTAATACCATTAAACTGCCATCCAGGCATTGCGAGGTTCAAACAAATTCGGGACATAAATATTTGACCTCCCCTAAAATGAAGAAGAAGAAAAACTGGTCTTGGCTATATAGCATCCTATCACGCATGCCACGCCTTTGCTGTCCATTCAGCTCAAGCTATTAGTGGAACATTAATTTATCATAGTGCTTGTCTGTATCTGCTAAACGATGATCAGGTTCGCAAAAACGTTCATGGGTGCAGTTTAACCCGGCATTGACTGGGGTCTCTGCCGAACACCATCGACGGGGGGGGGGGGGGCGTTAAACGCCTCCGGGTTATCTTCCGAACCCAATAATTCCAGTGAGACGCGTAAGGCGGCATTCAAAAACTCTCAATGATACGAATCTAAAACATACTAAAAAATGTCAAAGTGAGGTCAAATGTCAGGTCACGATCAGGTCAAAGGTCCAAAATCGACGTATTTGAGTTTATGGCCCATACTTTCCATCCATAGCCTTCGATTACGTCCATTTTCACACAAAGTGCTCCCAAAGGTATGGCAAACATCCCACATGAGCTTAAGTGAGATTGTTGGCAAAGGTCAAGGTCAGGTCACAAAAGGCCACTATGTGCAAAATATCTACGCAAATCATGCAACACATGTTTTATGGTTTATTTTCGACGTAGAATTCGATAGTGATAGTCATTTTATCACCTGACTTCATTTATGTAAAGTTAGTGTCAAGTTCAGGTCAAGTTCAGGTCACTGAAGGTCAAAATACGACATTGATAAATATAAATGAAAAAGGCATGTTTCTAGATCAGTTTTGTCTCAGAACGACAGTTCTGGCATTTATTTGTCTGTATCTGGTCAATAAAAGAAGAAAAAAACGCAATTAAAAAATATGACGTCATGATTTACCAAATACTTTATATGCGATAAGTCAGTCAAAAATGGTGATATCATTTACAAATTTGGTATGGTAGTTCCCCATATGTGGTTCTCTGACATATATTCCGTTTTTTTAATATCTTTGACAAATGTGATTTTGTGGTCATTTTCCCCCCCCCCCAAAAAAAAATCGTGTTTTTTGCATTTTTGAGGGTCAAAAACCAACATTTTCGAAAACCCAAGATGTTCATGTTGTAGCCTTTGCGATTTTCTATCTTTTGACGTTTTTGGATTGTATTTCGCTTAAAATATGCCATTTGTACGGTCTGTTAAAGTTTAGCTAATTTGTGTGTAAGACTCGTGTGTAGTGACGTCACTAAATTCGCTATAACTCGATTTTTGTTCGACGAAATTGCTTTATTGTTTCACAGATGACGTAAACGTGATTTAGAAGAAGGTACCAAAAGTTTCACGTTGATAGCTCTATCAGTTATACTATTACGAAAATTAATCAGGGGGGCATTAAACGCCCCCCCCCCCCCCCCAGTCAATGGCGGGTTAATTAATACCTACAGGTTTCGTACATTATCAATAACTCCTGTACTTACAAAAAAAAACGATGGTTTTGTTTTACTTTTGTCCAACTTAACTGATATCAGTTTTTTCACTATAATCTGCAAAAGTTGTTGACACTCCTCCCTCCTATTTCATACATGCAATTGCCCAATTGTCTCCGTTTAAAAATAACCGAATATCGCGTTAAGTTTTTAGTTACGTTTCCTAATCTCATGTGTAAAACATTCTCTAGTGGCACCGACTGCTAAGGTAAATTGCTCTAACTTAGCTAGTTAGATACCACTGCTAAGGTAAATTGCTCTAACTTAGCTAGTACAATACCACCCACGCAAGTGAAAGTGATTTCTTGCGCAAACTAAGCTGAAAAACATTCAATTCTGAGTCACTGTGTTTACTGCTCCGTCTTCTGATCTCTATTGTTGTTGGCTTACGTTTTGACGCACGATGGCTGATGCAGGCTTGTTGCTACATTGAAGCACGGCCATTTAGCTTTAACGCCTTTGTTAGGCAACCCCTAACGCTCAATGCTCCTACCGCCCTATAGTTCCCTCAATGGGATTAAGTGGGCCATCGGACAATATTCTCTGTTGTTAGCATGCAGTCACCTTGCATAAAGCCTCTGAAATCCTCTGCTCATATTTTAGGCGCGTCATGCAGGTCAATGCCAATAGCGTCAAAATAAGCGGCTCTGGCGAGGTGGAGTCAGTAGCAACGATCTTGTTTGTCGGCACCACTGGCTGCATTTCCTGCTATATCAATAGTGGACGTGATCCTAGCTAAGCCTTAGGGGCGGCGCCGGTAGGCGGCGCCATTCTAAAACCTTGAATGCATGTTGAACCGCCGGTAAAGGCTTCCAAAGCTACGCCCGGGCATCATTCTCCCGGACATGTTCGAACTATGCGCCGCGCGGGCTGGGTGCCTCTCTGGGGCACGTGTCAAGGCCGTTCGTTTTTGTGGGCCGGTCGGCCGGTATAGAGGCACATCAATCACTCGCAGCTGACCGGCTGGTCCCTCAGCCTAGTAATGAGTAATGACGTCCTGTGAACGAGGCCCCCAGGGGATCATCACGACTGAGGCGACAGGGGCGGGGCGGACTGGGTGGCGGAGAGGGTTACCTCAGGGGATAGGGTGTGGCATGCTGACAGGGAGTGTCAGTTCAGATGTGGCGAGCTGTCAGTCATGTCGAATAGGGATTCAGGCTGCGATAGTGTTTAAGCGATAGAGTATCGTGTCTCTATGTGTAATTTTTGTATATTTATAAAACAAACAACTTTATATGCTCGCGATCAAGCTCATATCTTGTTAAAAGACGTATGGAGTTTTGAGAGGATTCCAGTTTTGTTTGTTATAAACGAGCAAAATATGTTTCTTAACATCGGCTGGCTTGAGTCGGCAGCTCGATCTGTAATCCAGTTGAATCAGAAGCGATCAAGCGACTCGTCGCTCCTCCCTGCTTCCCATGCCCCTCTGCGGCGCCCTTCCTGAGCCGTCAGACCCCTGACCCTGCCCCTCTGCGGCGCCCTTCCTGAGCCCCTGCCCCTCTGCGGCGCCCTTCCTGAGCCGTCAGACTCCTGGCCCTGCCCCTCTGCGGCGCCCTTCCTGAGCCGTCAGACCCCTGACCCTGCCCCTCTGCAGCGCCCTTCCTGAGCCCCTGCCCCTCTGCGGCGCCCTTCCTGAGCCGTCAGACCCCTGATCCTGTCCCTCTGCGGCGCCCTTCCTGAGCCCCTGCCCCTCTGCGGCGCCCTTCCTGAGCCGTCAGACCCCTGGCCCTGCCCCTCTGCGGCGCCCTTCCTGAGCCATCAGACCCCTGGCCCTGCCCCTCTGCGGCGCCCTTCCTGAGCCGTCAGACCCCTGACCCTGCCCCTCTGCGGCGCCCTTCCTGAGCCCCTGCCTCTCTGCGGCACCCTTCCTGAGCCGTCAGACCCCGGACCCTGCCCCTCTGCGGCGCCCTTCCTGACCCGTCAGACCCCTGACCCTGCCCCTCTGCGGCGCCCTTCCTGAGCCGTCAGACCCCTGACCCTGCCCAGTTCAGTTCAGTTCAGTTCATATATTGGCGAATCATTCTACGTTGTGGTTTAGTGTTGGATCCGTTTCAAAAACACCGTCAAGATGAGTACATAGAGGCATACACATTACACATACATCGGTCAAGGACGTTAGAGACTTCTCCCGTCACATACTCGGGAAGGACGCTAGTACATATGCCTAAACCAGACGCATAAATGTTAATACAGATGCAAATACAAATGCTAAACCATTTTTGCACCAAAGATGAGATGTTAAATCACAGATAACTTGGTATAGCGGCGAGAAGATCTGGTAGCGTACGAGCAGCCGAGGTGGCTGTCGGCAGGTTGTTCCAGGACTGAGATGCACGGTATGAAGAAGTACTGCGAGTCAATGAAAGCCGAAACGGAGGAAGCTGTAACTCGCCACTGACTGTTGCGCGAGTAACTCGCTGCGACACGGCCGAACGTCGGACAAATAACTACTGGACAGCTTTCGGAGTGTTTGCATCATTCAAAGCCTTAAAGACTTTGATGCAGTCACGATGTTTGACCAGGTCGTCAATTTTGCGCCAGCCAAGTTGATCTAAAATAGGTGAGATGTGGTCAAATTTTCGAGCACCTGTCACTATCCGAGCCGCAAAATGTATTAGTTTTTGAATTATGTGCAAGTGACAGGCTGCAGCTCCACCCCAGATTGAGAGACAGTAGATGATGTGGGGAAACACGTGAGCATGAATAAGGGTCTTGCGGGTCTCTGGTGTGGGGTGGTGACGAATTTTGTAAAGTGAAAGAAGAATGGAGTTGCACTTCTTTACAACATTTGATATATGCTCCTCCCAGGATAATTTATTGTCAATTGACAAAACCATTCCGAGCAACTTCACAGACGGGGGTCGGGGACTAGGACGTGACCGGATTTGTTGATCAAGAAGGAACTGGTGTTTTTTAGAGACTGGGATGTGCCAACAAGAAGAAGAGTTGGTTTGGTAGAATTCATTTTTAAGGAGTTATATTTAAAGTAGGCTTGGATATACCTCAGTGTCTCCTCCTGGCGAGATTTCAGAGCGCTGAGCTGATCTCGAGGAGAGGAGTTTAATAAGGAGGTATCATCGGCATAGGATACTAAGCGGATACTGCCCCTCTGCGGCGCCCTTTCTGAGCCCGTCAGACCCCTGACCCTGCCCCTCTGTGGCGCCCTTCCTGAGCCCCTGCCCTTCTGCGGCGCCCTTCCTGAGCCCGTCAGACCCCTGACCCTGCCCCTATGTGGCGCCCTTCCTGAGCCCCTGTCCCTCTGCGGCACCCTTCCTGAGCCCGTCAGACCCTGACCCTGCCCCTCTGTGGCGCCCTTCCTGAGCCCCTGCCCCTCTGCGGCGACCTTCCTGAGTCGTCAGACCCCTGACCCTGCCCCTATGTGGCGCCCTTCCTGAGCCCCTGCCCCTCTGCGGCGCCCTTCCTGAGCCGTCAGACACCTGACCCTGCCCCTCTGTGGCGCCCTTCCTGAGCCCCTGCCCCTCTGCGGCGCCCTTCCTGAGCCGTCAGACCTCTGCCCCTGCCCCTCTGTGGTGCCCTTCCTGAGCCGTCAGACCTCTGACCCTGTCCCTCTGCGGCGCCCCTCCTGAGCCCCTGTCCCTCTGCGGTGCCCTTCCTGAGCCGTCAGACCTCTGACCCTGCCCCTCTGCGGCGCCCTTCCTGAGCCCCTGCCCCTCTGCGGCGCCCTTCCTGAGCCGTCAAACCTCTGGCCCTGCCCCTCTGCGGCGCCCTTCTTGAGACCCTGCCCCTCTGCGGCGCCCTTCCTGAGCCGTCAAACCTCTGGCCCTGCCCCTCTGCGGCGCCCTTCTTGAGACCCTGCCCCTCTTCGGCGCCCTTCCTGAGCCGTCAAACCTCTGGCCCTGCCCCTCTGCGGCGCCCTTCTTGAGACCCTGCCCCTCTTCGGCGCCCTTCCTGAGCCGTCAGACCTCTGGCCCTGCCCCTCTGCGGCGCCCTTCCTGAGACCCTGCCCCTCTTCGGCGCCCTTCCTGAGCCGTCAGACCTCTGACCCTGCCCCTCTGCGGCGCCCTTCTTGAGACCCTGCCCCTCTTCGGCGCCCTTCCTGAGCCGTCAAACCTCTGGCCCTGCCCCTCTGCGGCGCCCTTCTTGAGACCCTGCCCCTCTTCGGCGCCCTTCCTGAGCCGTCAGACCTCTGACCCTGCCCCTCTGCGGCGCCCTTCTTGAGACCCTGCCCCTCTTCGGCGCCC
Organism: Chirona hameri; assembly: GCA_036785665.1. NCBI lineage: Eukaryota > Metazoa > Arthropoda > Thecostraca > Balanomorpha > Balanidae > Chirona > Chirona hameri. The sequence goes on along the minus strand of JAXIVJ010003430.1, from coordinate 72,760 downwards.
TTCCTGAGCCGTCAGACCTCTGGCCCTGCCCCTCTGCGGCGCCCTTCTTGAGACCCTGCCCCTCTGCGGCGCCCTTCCTGAGCCGTCAGACCTCTGACCCTGCTCCTCTGCGGCGCCCTTCCTGAGCCGTCAGACATCTGACCCTGCCCCTCTGTGGCGCCCTTCCTGAGCCGTCAGACCTCTGACCCTGCCCCTCTGCGGCGCCCTTCTTGAGACCCTGCCCCTCTTCGGCGCCCTTCCTGAGCCGTCAGACCTCTGCCCCTGCCCCTCTGCGGCGCCCTTCCTGAGACCCTGCCCCTCTGCGGTGCCCTTCCTGAGCCGTCAAACCTCTGACCCTGCCCCTCTGCGGCGCCCTTCCTGAGACCCTGCCCCTCTTCGGCGCCCTTCCTGAGCCGTCAGACCTCTGCCCCTGCCCCTCTGCGGCGCCCTTCCTGAGACCCTGCCCCTCTGCGGCGCCCTTCCTGAGCCGTCAGACCTCTGACCCTGCCCCTCTGCGGCGCCCTTCCTGAGACCCTGCCCCTCTGTAGCGCCCTTCCGGAGCCCCTGCCCCTCTTCGGCGCCCTTCCTGAGCCGTCAGACCTCTGCCCCTGCCCCTCTGCGGCGCCCTTCCTGAGACCCTGCCCCTCTGCGGCGCCCTTCCTGAGCCGTCAGACCTCTGACCCTGCCCCTCTGCGGCGCCCTTCCTGAGACCCTGCCCCTCTGTAGCGCCCTTCCGGAGCCCCTGCCCCTCTTCGGCGCCCTTCCTGAGCCGTCAGACCTCTGACCCTGCCCCTCTGCGGCGCCCTTCTTGAGACCCTGCCCCTCTTCGGCGCCCTTCCTGAGCCGTCAGACCTCTGACCCTGCCCCTCTGCGGCGCCCTTCTTAAGACCCTGCCCCTCTTCGGCGCCCTTCCTGAGCCGTCAGACCTCTGGCCCTGCCCCTCTGCGGCGCCCTTCCTGAGCCGTCAGACCTCTGACCCTGCCCCTCTTCGGCGCCCTTCCTGAGCCGTCAGACCTCTGACCCTGCCCCTCTTCGGCGCCCTTCCTGAGCCGTCAGACCTCTGACCCTGCCCCTCTTCGGCGCCCTTCCTGAGCCGTCAGACCTCTGACCCTGCCCCTCTTCGGCGCCCTTCCTGAGCCGTCAGACCTCTGACCCTGCCCCTCTTCGGCGCCCTTCCTGAGCCGTCAGACCTCTGACCCTGCCCCTCTTCGGCGCCCTTCCTGAGACCCTGCCCCTCTTCGGCGCCCTTCCTGAGCCGTCAGACCTCTGACCCTGCCCCTCTTCGGCGCCCTTCCTGAGCCGTCAGACCTCTGACCCTGCCCCTCTTCGGCGCCCTTCCTGAGCCGTCAGACCTCTGGCCCTGCCCCTCTGCGGCGCCCTTCCTGAGCCGTCAGACCTCTGACCCTGCCCCTCTTCGGCGCCCTTCCTGAGACCCTGCCCCTCTTCGGCGCCCTTCCTGAGCCGTCAGACCTCTGACCCTGCCCCTCTTCGGCGCCCTTCCTGAGCCGTCAGACCTCTGACCCTGCCCCTCTTCGGCGCCCTTCCTGAGCCGTCAGACCTCTGACCCTGCCCCTCTTCGGCGCCCTTCCTGAGCCGTCAGACCTCTGACCCTGCCCCTCTTCGGCGCCCTTCCTGAGCCGTCAGACCTCTGACCCTGCCCCTCTTCGGCGCCCTTCCTGAGCCGTCAGACCTCTGACCCTGCCCCTCTTCGGCGCCCTTCCTGAGCCGTCAGACCTCTGACCCTGCCCCTCTTCGGCGCCCTTCCTGAGCCGTCAGACCTCTGACCCTGCCCCTCTTCGGCGCCCTTCCGGAGCCGTCAGACCTCTGACCCTGCCCCTCTTCGGCGCCCTTCCTGAGCCGTCAGACCTCTGACCCTGCCCCTCTGCGGCGCCCTTCCTGAGACCCTGCCCCTCTTCGGCGCCCTTCCTGAGCCGTCAGACCTCTGACCCTGCCCCTCCGCGGCGCCCTTCCTGAGCCGTCAGACACCTGACCCTGCCCCTCTTCGGCGCCCTTCCTGAGCCGTCAGACCTCTGACCCTGCCCCTCTTCGGCGCCCTTCCTGAGCCGTCAGACCTCTGACCCTGCCCCTCCGCGGCGCCCTTCCTGAGCCGTCAGACACCTGACCCTGCCCCTCTTCGGCGCCCTTCCTGAGCCGTCAGACCTCTGACCCTGCCCCTCTTCGGCGCCCTTCCGGAGCCGTCAGACCTCTGGCCCTGCCCCTCTTCGGCGCCCTTCCTGACCCGTCAGACCTCTGACCCTGCCCCTCTTCGGCGCCCTTCCTGAGCCGTCAGACCTCTGACCCTGCCCCTCTTCGGCGCCCTTCCTGAGCCGTCAGACCTCTGACCCTGCCCCTCTGCGGCGCCCTTCCTGAGACCCTGCCCCTCTGCGGCGCCCTTCCTGAGCCGTCAGACCTCTGACCCTGCCCCTCTTCGGCGCCCTTCCTGAGCCGTCAGACCTCTGACCCTGCCCCTCTGCGGCGCCCTTCCTGAGACCCTGCCCCTCTGCGGCGCCCTTCCTGAGCCGTCAGACCTCTGACCCTGCCCCTCTTCGGCGCCCTTCCTGAGCCGTCAGACCTCTGACCCTGCCCCTCTTCGGCACCCTTCCTGAGCCGTCAGACCTCTGACCCTGCCCCTCTTCGGCGCCCTTCCTGAGCCGTCAGACCTCTGGCCCTGCCCCTCTGCGGCGCCCTTCCTGAGCCGTCAGACCTCTGACCCTGCCCCTCTGCGGCGCCCTTCCTGAGCCGTCAGACCTCTGACCCTGCCCCTCTTCGGCGCCCTTCCTGAGCCGTCAGACCTCTGACCCTGCCCCTCTTCGGCACCCTTCCTGAGCCGTCAGACCTCTGACCCTGCCCCTCTTCGGCGCCCTTCCTGAGCCGTCAGACCTCTGGCCCTGCCCCTCTGCGGCGCCCTTCCTGAGCCGTCAGACCTCTGACCCTGCCCCTCTGCGGCGCCCTTCCTGAGCCCCTGCCCTTCCGGAGCCGTCAGACCTCTGACCCTGCTCCAGCCCGCGTCAGTCTCGGCGATATGACGACCTTGCTTTCACTGATGACGGCGTGAGGCAGCACTACCTGATGTGTATGCAACTCCGGCGTCGACGCGCCACGCACGTCCGAGGCCACCCTGGCCCCACGGGTCCTGCCAACCTCGCTGCGACCACGTGGTCCGGTAGCCTGCTGCTGTCACGTGGGTCCTGCGGGCCCCATTAGCCTACGATGTGAGTCCTACGGGTCTCCATTGTGCTACGCTGGTTCTATTGGTCACCATGGTCCCAATGGTCCCACTGATTCCACTGGCCCCACTGGCCCCACTGATCCCACTAGTTCATCTGATCCACCGGACCAGACCGCTGGACCCACGGTCCATCAAGCGAACCAAGAGTCCGACCGGCCCCGTCCCTACAAGACCGGGGGACGCAGAATCGCTGGCTAGACGCCCGAAGCCATGGGTGGCCTTTCAGACACGCACGGTCCGCCCTGCCGTATAAGGCGCCAGGGCGTATAAGGCGCCAGGTCTGCGAGCCTCAGCACAGGAAGCGGACGAGGAGATAGGCACGGATGGCGTACGGTGACGCGGGAGGTCACTGGACTGCCTCTGGAGGTGGACAGGCGACTGATGGCGGGATACGGGGGCCGAAACGGACGGAGAACTGGCGAGGAAGAAACGGCAGAGACTGGGGACGGGTGGAAGAGATAGTTCCGCTCGTGGGTCAAAGCAAACAATTGTTATATTCAGTATGATGATAGCATTATCAAGCATTTTTTTCGCTTTGAATGTTGGATTAGGGATCATATTTGTTTCGGTACTGGTTATTTACCGGCATTTTGACAATTGAGGAAATGTGGATTTCTTTTCATCATGCATTATTATTTTTTTCTTCTCATATCCTGCTTCAAAAGGACATGGAGTTGTAAAAAGCTCTTATCTGAAAAGGCTTGTATATTTTGATGGAGAAAATACACTTTCCAAACTATCACAGAACGATCTACTACCATTCTTATTTAAAGGCAAAATTGAAGCTTACGGTGCTGAAGGAAGAAAGCAATACTTACTAATGCCAAAGCTGTAACATTTTTGACAATTTTATTTAACTCTGGGTTTTTACTTTGTGCGCCGTGTTGTGGCGATAACGTGCTAAACAGAATTATGGCACTTATATACAGGTCTTATTGCCAGTTGTTAGTATAAACAACCGGGGTGTGTTGCCAAGCATAAATATCAAATACTGCGTATTTGCTGCCTTCGTGTAGCCCCCGAATCTAGCGTGTCGTTTTTCAAGCCTAAATATAGATGTGTAAGCAATCATTTATCATTACGGAAATTGTTGATTCAATTTGAAAGTCAAATTTAATCTCCAAAGTAAATTTCCAATGTCTCGGTTGGTTTGAAATTCCACGCATAGAATGATTGGTAACCATTTATTTGTCGGCTCATCCTTAATGTATATTTAATGCCTTCTGCTGTCCGCCTGAGTCGCCTCAACCGCGAAGCTCAGGCGCCGCCTCAGCTGCCGCCGCTGCGGCGGGGGTGCGGTCGGCGGCGGCGGCGGGGGCGGCTGGGATGCTGTGCCCCGCCCCCCCCCCCCCCCCCACCGTCTGTCTCTCCCTGAGGTCTCACAGACCGCCCACGTGATGAGTTATTGGTGGGAGGTGAAGGTCGACAGTTGGGAAGGTCGCGCTGTCATCTCCCGAACACCGCCGGAAAGACAGTCGTTATCTCCCGAAATTATTCCTCGCCGGATAATTTTCGTCATTAGGCGAAGTGGACAGTCATCAGCCAAAGGACCAGGCTACATCTTGGCAAGTTTCAATCAAATCCTGTTTCAGTTTGGCTCATTTTAGCCCAGTTCAATTGAATTTGTGTCATTAGGTTTAGTAGGCGTCTTCTTCCATCTGCGATTCTGGCATATTTTTTCAGTACCATGCTGAGAGAGCGTAGCGTTTATTTCAACTGCATCACTCAATTTTCATCAAGCAAGGCATCAACACACCTTTCCATATCACCTCATGGAATCCACAAGTAGGTTATCGACGAAAAACTCGATGCGTGCGCGTTCCGATCCGCGCGCGGCGCCGCGGCGCTACCCTGCTGTGTCGAGTTGCAGTCTCCCAGTTATGGCGTTACGCGCCGCCGCAGCATCGCAGTCTCGCTTGGCGGGCCGGCGGCGCGGCGGCGCGGCGGCGGCGGTCGGCCGTGTCTCCCTCGCAGTTCCCGCTGTCCCAGGAAACCCCGTGCAGAGATAGTGCGGCCTGACATGTCAGCTGAGCGTTCTGCACGCTCTAGGGGGAACTGGAGCGTCACTGGCGCCGTGTGAGGTGAGGCGTCGCCGTCAGCACGCCCCCGCCAGCGACCCTCCCCTGCACTGGCGCCAGCCCTCACTTGTTGGTCCCATCAGACCACCGGCTCTCTTTATGCTGCCATTGTGTGGAGCGCAGTAATTTACTTTCTTCGACGCGCGGCCTGCATCGCATTGTGCCGGTGCGTGGCTGCGCTCGAGTTTGATTATCTCGCGTGATACCGGAGGCTCTCTCGCGAGGTCCGAGGACCGCACGTGGAGGGAAGTGAATCGAATTAATCGTCCGCATGTTCCTGGCCGGACCCTGCTGTCCTGTGAATGAACCAGCACATGGTCGACGGCTCACTCTCGTTCATCTTATTGATGGTCCTCTCCTGTTTGCTTTTCCTCGCCGCCTGCGTGGAGAACCTGTGATGCAGATGTACGGGCTCCTGCCATGGTGGCCGCGCACTCGAGTACCTAATTGCGTTATCTCTCAAGCACGTGACTACTTACCGGCACACTGCTTTCATCGCACGACACCTGCTATCTCCGACAGCACCTCTCCGTAACGATCACCGGTAATCGACAAAGCATCGCTCAGATCCGAACTAAATGGGTGCTGTAGAGCGTTTTAGATGTAACCGAGAACGGCAGACCCTAATTAAAACCAAGCCGCCTTGGCTCCAATTTTGTCGAGCCGCGCCGTAGAACTGAACCAAGCGGCGACCAGCGCTCGAAACGCCCAACCGCCCGGCGTCCGCCAAGGGGCTTGTTTACCGTCCAAGACTCGCGTTAATTGTCAGAGCGCTCCGTAATCAGAGAGACGAGCGGTCAGCTGAGATTGTCTGCGCCTCGAGGCCGGCGCTCGATCTGTCGATCTGTCCGCGGATAAGGTCATGACCCCGCACCGCAGGGTCAGGTAGTCGCGCGCTCGGCCGGACGCCGCCGGTGGTTTCGTCACCGCGGTGGCTATTGTTTGGGGGCAAAGGTCACGCTCCACGCGCAGCGCTTTGTTTTGTCAGGGTCCTCGGCTGTGAAGACGCGTTGTTTGACGTTCAGCCGTGTCAACTTTAGTTGGAGTGGTCGGTAGAGCGGATAATTCCACGCTCTCTAGTGGCTGGCTGAGGACAAATGCGACTGATCAGTGCCAATGAGGGGATGACAGTTGATAAATTGACACACCGCAGACCAGCCGTCTAACAGTAAGACTCCAATCAATATACGTTACAGAGCCTGAGAATTTCCCCTCCCGCCTTCACTATCACTGGTAAGACACCTAGCTCACGTCTGTCGCTTTAATGGATTGCGCTCCACATGAACAACAGACGATAAACTATTGGTTATCTTCGCTCGGTCATGTCATACCTTGTTTAGCTGTGTCGACATTGCCAGGCGCCACAGTAGCGAATATTTCATCTACCAGTCTGTCGCCTTGACCTCATGACCCTGGAGCGCGGATCAGCTGTCGTGTAAATTGCTCACGGTGTCGGGTGCTGCGTGACCTGTATCACGTGCACGTGACCCCGCGTGACCTCGCATGACCTCGCGTGACCTCGCCTGACCTCTCTGTGCCGCTCAGTCGGTATTATCATTATGATCGTAGGATACCCTAATAAACCCACTGGATGGCTGACATTATGGGATATTATATCACGCACGCCGCTTCAAAACAATGCCGACGCTTTCCATCGCTAATGATGTCACCCGTGTCTCTAATACAGTCTCTGAATCTGGCTTCAATCCTAGAAACAACCCACGAAACTGCCCGGGCTGACTATGCGGTAATCACCACCTAGTCTTTGGCTGGCGGATGCGACATGTCTGAAACGTAGCCTTCTGTCTGGTCGCCTCACCCTTTTGCACATCTGGCCTGCCTAGCCCACCCATCCGCCGCGACACTCATGTCGTGAGGAGTGGATCTGAACGGCTGTATTGGAGCGAGCCGGACAGGGCAGGTGTGGAGGGGGGGGGGGGGGCGTCACGGGCAGCTGTGAGCACCCTCTGACCGGAAGGGATGCATCCGGCCAGCCCCGCCGCGGTCACGGCAAACCGTGAAAACAGACCGATGGGGCCGGTCGGTCGGTCGGTCGGTCGGTCGGTCGGTCGGTCGGTCGGTCGGTCGGTCGGTCGGTCGGTCGGTCGGTCGGTCGGTCGGTCGGTCGGTCGGTCGGTCGGTCGGTCGGTCGGTCGGTCGGTCGGTCGGTCGGTCGGTCGGTCGGTCGGTCGGTCGGTCGGTCGGTCGGTCGGTCGGTCGGTCGGTCGGTCGGTCGGTCGGTCGGTCGGTCGGTCGGTCGGTCGGTCGGTCGGTCGGTCGGTCGGTCGGTCGGTCGGTCGGTCGGTCGGTCGGTCGGTCGGTCGGTCGGTCGGTCGGTCGGTCGGTCGGTCGGTCGGTCGGTCGGTCGGTCGGTCGGTCGGTCGGTCGGTCGGTCGGTCGGTCGGTCGGTCGGTCGGTCGGTCGGTCGGTCGGTCGGTCGGTCGGTCGGTCGGTCGGTCGGTCGGGGGTCTGCAGTGGCCAGCGTCTGTTTTGTTCTTTCTTAGCTCAACGACAAGAAGTACGAGCACATTTATGAATGTCCACTTTATTACAACATGCTGCCATGTCTACACAATCACGTTGCCGCGGCATGGGTGCACCTGGCTACAGTCCGCCGCCAACCGGGACTAAAGGGCCACCATTCTGTTGCACACTGCGCCGAACCCTGCCTGCCCCTGCCCTTGACAACTGCCGGACTCATCCGTAATGTAATATCCCGCCCATTGTATATCACCGGTAATCGCCAGCATTCGACAGTGACGTTTATCACTGTCCGTCCGATTCGTGACTGGAGCGTCGTGAAAGTGGGCGACCTGGCGGAATATACGATCGGTTCATCGCCGAATTATCGGCGCCATAATCCCTCATGTCATCGTGACAACGCCCTTGTTTCGTGTCGTGACGCACGCGGGTGAAGCCATACAGACAGACAGACAGACATGCAGACAGACATACAGGCGGTCGAGTCGCTGTTGACATGCAGGTTCGATCGTGTATCGATACCTGGCTCCCGCTGAGAATGCTAACCATCTCGGACAGGCTGGAACGGCAGGGGACCGAGGGTGATGTATCGAGTTGTTAGCAGGGCCGGTGTCCGCTGGTGGTCTGTCCTCCGCCCCACCGCCGCGTCATCCCATCGCCTATCGCCCTACCACCGCGCTGCGACTCTGCCCCAACATGTCATGTCTGTGTCATGTCTTGTTGGCTGTCATGTCTTGGTTTTAATTAGGGTCTGCCGTTCTCGGTTACATCTAAAAGCGCCCTACCGCTGCGCTGCGACTCTGTTCCCACCGCCCCAACCGTCCCACTGCCCCACCCCACCGCTGCGCTGTCCCTCCGCTGTCCCTCCGCTGTCACTCCGCCGTCCCTCCGCTGTCCCTCCGCTGCCCCTCCGCTGTCCCTCCCTCCGCTGTCCCTCCGCTGTCCCTCCGCTGTCCCTTCGCTGTCCCACCGCTGCCCCTCCACTGTCCCACCGCTGCCCCTCCACTGTCCCTCCGCTGTCCCTCCGTTGTCCCTCCGCTGTCCCTCCGCTGTCCCTCCGCTGTCCCTTCCTCCCGGGATAAACAGATATGAATGGAATACTGGCGACCCCAACGCGGTGCTAGGTCCCGCGGCCCGTTACGATTGTCCTCCCTGGTCTACGGTACGTGAAATATTGCCAACGGCCGTTAGGTGGAAGGTCCTCGAAAGATGCGGGTCCGTATGTAAACTCTCACCGCCGAATGGGAAGGTGACGGCAGTGGTGTTTTGGAATGAAGTGTCGGTGCTGAATAGTTATGTGGGACCATTCAATGAGCAGCCATTCTTAGAAACACTATGCAGTGTTATCACCGAAAACATTCGAGGAATGTGCGACCACTGTCACTGTCACTGTCATGCTACAGTGGCATCGTCATCCGTCGATCTGCGTACCAAGGTTACCATAACAAACGCCCAATGAAAACACGGAAAATCGGCGTCATTTCACGATTCACAAATAGCCAAAGGAAGAGCATAATACCGTTTCCTTTTGTCCCACATTTCTGTTCTCTTTTGGCGTGGCAATACTTTCGACAATTTTAAAGGCGCCTCATATATTATTCGTTTCTATCGTGTCCCGCTTCTACCGCGAACATGTGGCCTAGGCAGTAAGTCCACTATGTATGTCTCTGATTGTGCCGGCTCACTATCCCTGCTCCTCCTATCCTTATGATCTAATGATCCATGGCGATCACCCCAGCTGGTCTCCTGCCTCTGATTTGGTCGGCGGCGGCGGCAGCGGCGGCGGCGGTGGCGATGGCAGTGGCGGTGGCGGTGGCGGCGGTGGCGGCGGTGGCGGCGGTGGCGGCGGTGACGGCGGTGGCGGTGGCGGCTGCAGTGACGGCGGTGGCGGCGGTGACGGCGGTAGCGGCAGTGACGGCGGTGGCGGTGGTGGTGGCGGTGGTGGCGGTGACGGCGATGGCGGCAGTGACGGCGGTGGCGGCGGTGGTGGTGGTGACGGCGGTGGCGGCGGCGGCAGTGGCGGCGGCGGCGGTGGCGGTGGCAGTGACGGCGGTGACGGCGGTGACGGCGGTGACGGCGGTGACGGCGGTGACGGCGGTGACGGCGGTGACGGCGGTGGCGGTGGCAGTGACGGCGGTGGCGGCGGTGGCAGTGACGGCGGTGGCGGCGGTGGTAGCGGTGACGGTGGTGACGGCGGTGACGGCGGTGGTGGTGGCGGTGGCGGTGGCGGTGGCGGCGGCGGCGGCGGCGGCGGCGGCGGTGGCGGTGGTGGCGGTGACGGGGCGGTGGCGGTGGCGGCGGCAGTGGCGGCGGTGGCGGTGGCGGTGGCAGTGACGGCGGTGGTGGCGGCGGCGGCAGTGACGGCGGTGGCGGCGGTGGTGGTGGTGGTGGCGGCGGCAGTGACGGCGGTGGCGGCGGTGGCGGTGGCGGCGTTGACGGCGGTGGCGGTGGCGGTGGCGGCGGCGGCGGCGGCGGCGGCGGTGGCGGCGGTGGCGGTGGTGGCGGTGACGGGGCGGTGGCGGTGGCGGCGGCAGTGGCGGCGGTGGCGGTGGCGGTGGCAGTGACGGCGGTGGCGGCGGCGGCGGCAGTGACGGCGGTGGCGGCGGTGGTGGTGGTGGTGGCGGCGGCGGCAGTGACGGCGGTGGCGGTGGTGGCGGTGGCGGCGTTGACGGCGGTGGCGGTGGCGGCGGCGGCGGCGGCGGCGGTGGCTGGACAGTAGAGTTAGGCCGGCCACTGCCGTGTGACCGGATGTCCGCTGCCGGCAGCTGCCCGCCGTGACAGGAAACGATCACCGTTGATGTTCCGCCATTATCCCTGTCGGAACGGATCGGAACGGATCGGAACGGATCGGATCGGATCGGATCGGATCGGATCGGATCGGATCGGATCGGATCGGATCGGAACGGATCGCAACGGATCGCAACGGATCGGAACGGACCGGATAATATCGAATACTTCTAGCATACATATTGTTGCTAGTTTCCTTTTGTAATTCCTGATTTAAGGATGGCCCCCATATATTCTTACATTAACAAAATGAAAATAGCCTAACATTATCACTTTTATATAGCCATTGTCTATATATATATATATATATATATATATATATATATATATATATATATATATATATATTCTCGGATATAACGCAGTGAAATCAGTCATAAATCATATGGTAATTGCTGATGTGCTTATTCTGGCCTCATTCTCTCTGCACTCAAAAAGGACTGTGTTCCCTTCCCTTGTTTAGCACGGGTGAAGTGCCAAGTCAGGAATACTATTCCGAGAGCTCATTGCTCGAGCCGCCCTAGGTTACCATCGACCTAAATGTCGGCTTAAAAGGAGTGTGCAACGATGGCCATGATTAATGTGTGTGTGTAAAGTATGCAGACATTAGAGTAACTGCTTGTGAAGTCAGGAGGTTTTGTTTAACTGATTTAACTTTAACGATAATGGTTCCTAATGGCTGTAAGATTGACGTTTCCGAAGACTGGAAGGTATAAATATTTATGGCGCACTGCATCAAGATGCACATAGATACCGGTGCAAGGTGAATTGATATAATCATTCAGCTACCTGTCGAGTGGTTATTATGCGCGTGATTGCTGAAAGATGTCGAATAGTTGTGTCTCATTAGTTTGATCGAACTTATGGCTGGTGCAGGAGCAGAAAAACTTGCGATTCGGTGATCACTTGATAATGTTTGGAAGCATCACGTTAAATCAACTCGACTGAACCGCAAGTAAGGGCCATACACCAATCCCTTCTTTTCCTCGTCTGTCGTATCTTCCACCTGTCCAGAGCCATGACTGATGTATCTTGGCCTGTATTAAGCTCTTCCCAGGTCGGTCGGTCTGAATCTGTGACCCGTCCCCGCCCTGCCCTGCCCGGTCCGCCTGGCCTCCTCTGCCCGGTCCGCCTGGCCTCCTCTGCCCAGTCTGCCTCGACTCCTCTGCCCGGTTCAATCGACTCCTGCCCGGTCTGTCTGGCCTACTCTGCCCGGTCTGCCTCAATTTATCTGCCCGGTCCGTATGAACTCCTCTGCCCGGTCCGTTTCGACTCTTCTGCCCGGCCCGACCCCACTCGTGATGGGTTCGCCCGTGGTGCGCCGGTGGGAAAGTCCATTATCCACGGACGCTGGACGGGCGGGCACGGGAGCGACTGGCCTGGGTGGAGTGTCTACTTTTCTCGCGCCCAGCTCGCATCGCTTCCGCCGCCGACAGAGCCGCCGCTGCCGCTACCGCCGCCACCTTGCATAGCACCGTCTCATATGACGCCACGTCCTCCGCCACAGTCCATAATGCCGCCGCCGCTGACCACGACTCCCCGTCGTTGGTAATAAGACCTTCCAATCGGCCTCCCCCTCCCCCCCCCCCCCCCCCCCCCGTTGAAGGCGAGACGTCACACGGGCTCCCAGGCGATGTTTTGTTGTGCGCACCTCAGTTTACCTCCGAACCGCAGACGGTAATTGTCGGTTGAGGTCACGGCGGGTCACCGCGGGGTCAAATCGCTAGCGCGCTGACCCAAAATCGGTCGTGACCAGTTCATCAGGGTGGCGGCTGGGCGGCACGCTGGCTCACTGGCTCACTGGCTCGCAGGCTCGCAGGCGGGGTTGGGTTTGATCTACCGGGTCCTCAGCCTTCACGCTGTTTATTGCCAGGCCCGGACCTGCTTCACTGTTAGGGTGTCTCATAAAGATGGCAGCCTCGGCTGGCTGCCAGCTTGTTCAGGGTCACGATCATTGCACGCGCCCGGTGTCGTCCACCGCCGGTCTGAACTTAACCCATTGACCTCCGACCTGGGTCTTGTCGCTAGGCGAAAGACGTGTTGTGGTCTTGTTAGTGCCGAGAGGTTAGCATTGGACAAACAGGTGTTCTTGCGTCTCGAGATGTACTTTTTACCGGTGAAAGAACGTGTTACTCTTGCATGAATTTGTGGTGTGCATCAGAAATAACACTTGACTGCTGAACGTTGAAATGCGTTGAAATTACATGTTTAATGAAACTTTTGGTTTACTAAATCGTGTCGTAAATCTCGATAATGTGAGCCCTGTGTCAGTGAAGGGACGCTTGTTATTTTGACGCGCAAGTCGCACATTCAAACTAGAATTAACGACTGTGGTGCTTGCCAACATTACATGCATCCACCAGAGGTCGCGCGAGGTCATGCAAGGCCGTGCGATCTGCTTCTGCTAACCGAAATGGAACGTGCGCCTCCACTCTCCGCCCCATCACACCGTGCCGCAGTGCGGCACACAGCCCCCCCCCCCTCCCGTCTGCACAATGTAGCCAGCGGCATTATGAAACCCGTTCGAGACTCGCTACGCCTGAGAGAGGCCGCTAAACACCACGGCCTATGAGGTAACCTGCACCCTACATGCAACATCGTCTGGATGTTCAGCACCGGTGGGCCATGAACCACGGTGAGGCAGCTCAGATCTACTCGGAGACGGCAGCAGGCCGGATCGCGCCGCGAGCGGCCAGCGGACGGGCGATTCGGGGCGATTCGGAGCGATTTGGGGCGATTCGGGGAGAGCGGGGTCGTCGACCGACCGTGGGTGTGAAGTGACCCTGCGTGCCTGATCGGACTTCATCGGAATCTGACGTACCCCACGCCATCGGAATTTGACGTACCCCTCGCCGCACGCCGCGGCGTGGTCACTGGTCGGTGAACTGTGGTGGGTACGTGACGGGTGGAAGCTTTGTTACAAAGCCTGCGTGATCGCCGGTCACCCGTGAGAGAACAGCGTGGGCCACAGTGCGTCCCCCTGGTGCACCCTCTCGGGGGCCGACGTCAGAGGTCGCTACAGTCGGCGAATTGGTCGCCGGTGCCATGACCGTGTTTGGGCACATGGTGGTCTGAAGCCCCTACCTGCGCGTGCCCAGGGCGGCGTCCGCGAGCCGTCACGTCACGTCACGTCCTGGGTCGAACGCCTGCAGGATATCCAGAAAAATCGACGCGTGGTGTTCGCGCATTCCGCGCACTGTGGCTGCGAGGCCCTGTGGTGAACCCCCAGTCGACACCAGTGAGTCACAACGGTGACAGTGGTGTTTGCATCCGCTCCAGATCATTGGCGCAATGTCTCAGTCTGCTCCTGTATAGTGATGTGATATCAGTGTGCTCTCTGACGCGACGAGTTGCGGTCGCAGATGAGTCAGACGCGAGCGTGAGGTCTCTGCCAGGTCGCGGCGCTGCGGTCGGAAGTGGGGGCGATAGCCGGTCTGGCTCAGCAGTTGTGCGTGGATCCCGACCGCCACTTCCTCAGACAGGTCACCCCTGGTCGCGATCTGTCACTTCCAGGTTCGTCTGACTGTCAGTAGGTCAGACCGGAGCCGTCCCGAAGCAACGCGCGTACCGTGAAATCCGCTGATATCGGCCGGAACTGCGGAGCGAGAATAGCTTCGTGTCAATGTGGAACCAGCCGCTACGGAACGCCCCAGTCTGGACTGTACTCGAGATGACCTGAGCGCGAGCTGAGCCGCTCGATGAACTGAGCCTGTGCAGATGAGCTGAGGCGCTCGATTCTCGTGCATGTAAACTGAGCAGCGGGGATTCCGACGGACGCCGTCCTCGGGAGTCTGAACGGACACGGTTGGTGACGGAGAGGTTTGTGGACGCCGCTTCCTTGGACATCGGTCATGTGTGCAGTGGTTGTTGACGCGAGACGGTCGCCCTGGCTCCGCTACTACAGTGTGACACTAATTCTGCCTGTGTATTCAAGAAACAGGTGAGAAATGCATATGGTAATTAGAAGGTTAGGGAAAGGCAATGCGGAACGAATTTTCCGGCGTCGTGTCGTAATTATTCTGTCTTGTAACACGCATGAACTGCTCAAATGTCAATGGTATAGATAGTAGTGTTTTTATCAATTGTTATATTGGGCATGCGACCAAGAAGTTATCACAGCTTTAAAATGAAGCACCGAACTGTGTTACATATAATGATCCATGTGAAGAAGTTATCACAGCTGAAAATGAAGCACCGAACTGTGTTACATATAATGATCCATGTGAAGAAGTTATCACAGCTGAAAATGAAGCACCGAACTGTGTGACATAATGATCCATGTGAGGAGGTAATCACATCTGAAAATGAAGCACCGAACGGTGTGACATAATGATCCATGTGAGGAAGTAATCACATCTGAAAATGAAGCACCGAACTGTGTTACATATAATGATCCATGTGAAGAAGTTATCACATCTGAAATTAAAGCACCGAACTGTGTTACATATAATGATCCATGTGAAGAAGTTATCACATCTGAAATTAAAGCACCGAACTGTGTTACATATAATGATCCATGTGAAGAAGTTATCACATCTGAAATTAAAGCACCGAACGGTGTGACAAAATGATCCATGTGAGGAAGTAATCACATCTGAAATTAAAGCACCGAACGGTGTGACAAAATGATCCATGTGAAGAAGTTATCACAGCTGAAATTAAAGCACCGAACGGTGTGACAAAATGATCCATGTGAAGAAGTTATCACAGCTGAAATTAAAGCACCGAACGGTGTGACATAATTCATAATGCGCTCAGCTGTGATAACTTCTCCATGTGGAGAAGTTATCACAGCTGAAATTAAAGCACCGAACTGTGTGACCTGCTCCATGTCAGGCATCAACCGTCTTCAGGACTCAGTCTGACTCTCTCAAACCGAGGCAAATGCTTGTGAATGATACAGGCTTTCCACTGCTCTAGTTGCATACTGATAGCCTATCGGTCTCATTCCCTTGTCAACTGGTGTGAATTCGCCTGCAGGCGCGGAAGTGTGCATATTTATGCTGAGCTGGTGCCAGTTTCACTTACATAAACCCCGCCCTCTTGGCTCTTGCACACGTTTAGATACAGATACCTATCCTAATACCCAAGTGCATACATCCAGGCGCGTAACCACCACTGGGGTCACTGGGGATCAGTCCCCAGTACCATTTTCGGATTTTAACATTACGCCTATGGGCGTTGCATGGAAAGAATCGACTTCAAAGTTCCTCGGTCCCCACCTACTTTCGAAAGGTGGTTACACCTATGCCTACATCAATGCTACGGCCTCACTTGGCTGCCAGTTGTTCACGCTCAATACCTTCACGCTTGGCTGAGCAATGTCCGGCCGCCGGTTTCGGTTGGCTGAGGCCGTTTGTCTCCGAGAGAGACAGGCTTACGATGATGTGCCGTTGGTGGTTCCAGCTGACTCGCTTCTGCTCACCGCTGTCTCAACCAATGTTAATCCCTTGCCCAAGCCTGCGTGTGACACCCTCGCCCAGCTCGGCGGCCGTGTTCACGCATGGCGGCGTGGGTGCGGTGAGCGGTCAGGGCGAGCCCCGCCCCCGGTGGCGACACCGTGCCGTGTCCCATCGTCCATCCCGTGCCCGGTGTCCAGTGTCGTATATCCGACCGACCGCCGAGCCGTCGCCGGGGCCGATACTTTCACTGCCCTTTGGAAAAGGAAAGCAGGTCTTGGAAAGTGATCGGAGTGGAGCACGCTAGTCTAAAAACGTCTGCCTGCTGCTGCATTGTCCGCTCACGCTGGTGAGACGAACGCGATCTTTATCGGTCTCACTTTTCTCTCACCACGTCCGCGCATTTTGCTAAAGAGGCTGCGATATTATTGGCCACTTAACGGAAACTCGCCGGGCACAAGTCACGTTTTGATGGATTACTGATCGTGTTAGTTGCACGAAAATCGTTTGACACACCTTGACCTCGCAGTTCGACACCATGTAATCGACACCATGCGGGTGTCTGGGCGGTCAGCAAGTGTGCAATTTGCACTGAGTACACATAACGAAGCCGTCTACTCGTCCGATCGATCATTTGTGTAGACGGATGACGATGTGATGCTTATTGCTTACTGCCGCAACTGCAAAGGTTACGCGGTGACGACGGAGACAACTATAAGACAGATAGACAACAGCGGAGACGTCCTGTTGAGCAGTATGGCCGTATGACGTTATACAGTCCGACAACAGACGTATGGCGCTAGCCTGACCGGCGGTGGTCCCGACCCGACCTTGATCGAACGCGCATCGTGTGCCGATCCGGCCGTGGACCGGCGCCCGCCGCATGCCGACATTACCGACCACGTCCGCGCATACCGCGGCCTCCCGATGGTGAGGTGTGATGGATTTCGGGGCACGCCGCGGTACACCGAACGCGTCCTCACCGTCCAGGGCCGCCGGTCAAGGCTGGCCGCCAAATGAGCTCGGATCACCGCGGGATGCCCGCGAACGTGCGGCGAACGCACCCCTAACGTGCCGCATGGGATGGATGTCCCACTTCTCATTGTACACGACTTCCGTTTCGTGTTAGTCGGGTATCTATTGACGCATCGGCACGTTGTTTCCGGATAGTTGGACGCGTTCTTTGCTGCGGTGGTTGTTTGTTCCCACGGGTGTAGTCGCCGCTGTGGTGGTCCGATTTGGATGCCTGCTTTCACCTGGCCGTGGCTATCATGTCGCTCACAGAGGCTGTGGGAGCGGGTATCGGGTCCGGGCCCAGGCCACAGACCTCACCCGCCCATGCGCGCGCCAAAGTTGTGAATCATTGATGCATGGCCCCGAGAGTCGGCCCAGGATGCCGACCGAGCCAGTGTTTATATGACATTGACCCACCGACTACCGAGGGACAAAAAGCGACGAGCGCGTCAACCTGCTCCGGCTAAACCCGTTGTCCGGAATGCAAGGGAGGCCAGTTACCGTGGACCGAGGTTCCACTGCCAGGCGGGACCCCAGCTCGTCCCGGGTCACCACACGTCGATACAGATCCGGAATCCGGACTCCGGACTCCGGACTCCGGCAGATGACGACGCTCTCTGACGACGGCAGATCGTCACCGATATAATGAACACATCACGCCTCTCCGCATTCCTGGCATCAGCGTGTGAAAACGAAACTTCGTCACGACGCCCAGAGAGCTGCCCGCTGCGTAAATCACTCGCTCGCTCGCTCGCTAGCTCGCCCGCCCGTCCGGGTCGATTTTTAACACCGTGCGTGCACCGACTCCCGCTGTGACGTCACCAGGGGTAACAGATGACAGCTGTATCGTCTCGGCCGCGCACGGAATGGCGCTGCACCGCTCACAGCCTCGCCGCCGCCGCTGCCTCCAACCCAAACACAGCTGATCTGGGTCACACCACCGGATCGTGCTTTATCTCAGCTCCGGACGTGTTGCTCGCGCTGTTATTCGAACGCACTAGCGGCCAATTTGGCGCGCTCGCTGCCGCGCGCGATGCGTTTCTGCGTGCCTCCGACTGGTGGCGGCGCGGCGCGCCTACCTAATTGCCGGTGATGCTAGGCGCGTGATGGAGCGGTGTTGACATTAGCCGATAGGACCAATGGCGCCGGCTGTTTATCTGTCGAGGTGGGCGCGATAAGTTCACGCTCACGGCTCAGAACGGGCGGGGACGGCAGTCGGACCGGGCCGGGCGGCAGGCAGCAGGAGGCAGTGCAGGCGGGGGAGTAAGCCCAGCGCTGGGGAGGCCTCGGGGCGAATAGTCGGGCTGATCGCAGGTGTAAGGGTGACCTGAGGAACTGTGTGATCTGAGAAGCGGATCTGGTGACCTTGCGGACCTAGAGAAGAGCAAACCTCGTGACCTCGTGATTCTAGGATCGTGTCAGATCCTGACGATTTCACGAATAAGTGCATTTCTCCGAGGAATGGACCTGCCGATTTTCGAATCGGACTTCTCAGCCGCAAACTTCATGGCGTCCGAACTCACCATCGTGTCATCGGGACCGCACCGCGTGACCTGACCTCGGCCGCACCGCAGTGTCACCCGAGCCGCTCGGTCCGTGGCTCTCCCGACCGCCCGCGGCTCCTCAGGGTCAACTCGGTGTGGTGACCTCAGCCGCAGAGCCTTGCAGAAGCCCCGCAGGCGCCCCGGCAGCGCGGCTCGCAGTGACTCAGAGCGGCGTCATCTGTCACTCAACACCGCAGGGCCCGCTCTGACAGTCGCACAGAAGCGCTGCACGCGCCTGTTTGCTCTCCGCGTGCCCGCAAAGCGGCCGCAGTGTCCCGCAGTGGTCGAACTCCGCCGGTGTGGCCGTGCGAGCCTTAGTGCGTCGGGCTGTTCGCCGGTGTGGAGCTGCGCGTAAAAAGCTGTGTTGTCCGGACCACATGTATGCCATTAGAAGGCTCAGGGTCGGTCGTCAGCGCGGACGGTGGCAGTGTCGCACGTGGCTGGGACGGTGATCGCCGGCGGACCGTGCTGCGACTGAATAGCACGGCTAGTGTGACGGGGTGGTGTTTCGACCGTTGGAGGGCGTGCTCCAGCCGTGTTTAGAGTCACGGTCGACTGAGTCACCCGGCTGGACTGTGGTCTGTTGCCTCAGGACGGAGAGAACTTCAGGGAAGACTGGTTCAGCGGTTCATTGTTGAACTAAGTCAGTGGTTCAGTGGTTCGTTGTTGAACTAAGCCAGTGGTTCAGTGATTCGTTGTTAGACAAAGCCAGTGGTTCACTTCAGTTGTGTAAAACTGAACCACGCAAGGACAGTGAAGTCAGAAGACTCTCATCAGTCAGTGGTGCCTGAAGCCGGTCGGCGCTGCACCACCGCTGTGGCACCAAATCCTCTCCAGCCTCTGACCCGTCCCTGCCTGTCTTCACCATGTCCCCAGAGGACGTGGTGGGCCGTGGCCTCTCCATGTTCTGGTCAGATCGCTCTACCGTGTTCCCTCCTACTCCCACCCCTCCCACGGAGATCCTGAGGCGTCGTGCGACGCTGCGCTGCGTCCGCGCCGCGGCCAACTCCCCGTCGAAGGCGACGCAGCGTCGCTCGGTCCGGTTCGCGCCCGATACGCGGTCGCCGGCGGTGACCAAGCGACACACGGTGGCCTTTGGAGAGGACAATGTGCTGCCGTCGATGGAGAGCGTCGCTGCCGGGAATGCTGGCGCTAGAGTTCCTGCCGTGGAAGCTGTTCCAGGTTCTGTTGCGAGCACCGCCGCCGCCGTCGTCGCGAGTGCTGATGGTCCGCCCACGTCATGCTGTGAGCCCCTGGATGGTCTGCTGCGAACCACGCGGGGTCTGTGTCTGAACGGGCCTGGTGCCGCATCCGGTGCCGGTGGTGCTGCCTCTGGTGCTGCTGGTGCCTCCTCTGGTGCTGCTGGTGGTGCCGGCGATGGTGCCGGCGATGGTGCCGCCGGTGGTGCTGCCGGTAGTGCTGCCGGTGGTGCCGCCGGTGGTGCCTCCTCTGGTGCCTCTAGTGCTGGTGCCGGCGGCGCTTCCGACTCCGTGGTCCATCGGGCCACCTCCACACGGCTCAAGTACCGCTACAAATCCATCAGGTGCGCTGCTGCGGGACTGGGGTCGTGAAAAGAACGACCTCCTCTTGGGTGGGGCGGGTCAGACGGAGACCTAAACTCCTTCGTGGTGTAGCGGGATGAGCGGGAAAGTCGGCGAGACACACTGATAACCAACCCACTGAACGCCATCTCGGTCGCGCAGGCGTCAGGGTGTCACAAAGTGGCACTCGCGGGCGTCCTGTGGCGACCTCTGACGATGCTAATCACGCTCAGATGACGATAGTGGTGCTGTTAATGTTCCTGCTGATGACTCGATGCCCCGGCGCTCTTCTGTCAGCTCATCTGATAGGACTGACGGCGTAGGCACGACCAGTGCGTTCACACCCACCCTCGTAACGGTACGTCCCTGTAGTTATTCGAACGTGTCCGGGCCGGCTATATGGAAATGATAATGACGCAGAGACTAATGTGTGTGCCTGTGCCGCGAGGGTGGAGGACTGATGGGGTATGTATGTGTGTCTGTTTTTCCAGTGTGTTGTTCCCATGGCGGAGAGGCGACTCGAACCGCGCCTCGGGCCGCAGCAGTGTCGGGGACCCAGAGACCGCGGAGGACAGCAGGAGTATTTCCAGCAATACGTCAAAGGTCAGTCACTGGACTCTGAGCGTCGCGACACGGGGTAAATGTCACTGGTCACGCATGCCGAACTTGTCAAACAAACATGCAGCGAACATGTCCAGATGTCATCTCCGAATATCACTCGAAGGCAAAACAGAAGAAAAGAACACTAATGAGTTTTTGTATAACACTCCGACTTATAATTTAGTATTTCATGCATACAAATCCTATGCTGGATTAACGCTTACGTTATTAGTTACCGCAAGCTTAATGCCGTTAATAGTTGCCGCAAGCGAATGCATGCAAAAACATACACACACAAGCGTTGAACACCCGAATGCATGAATAACTGCAGCTGATAGCCGTATGCGGTGTAAATATAGCATTACAAATGTACCATTGCAACGCGCATATAATTGTGCATCTTTATGAGGCGCGTGCAATGTGTACTTGGACTGCAGATTACCTGTGTGTGGTGCGACGATGTCGCTTCTTGCCTTACTAGTCTGTTAGCGCAGAACGTCCCTCACGCAAACAGTCGCGGAGCGGAACGTTCCGCTCTCAAAACTCCCACTGAGATGCCGTGCTTAACTGCCTCGGTGCTCCTGTCACATTTGTTCCACTTGATTCGGTTTTATCTGGCCGATCAGCTGCGGTGTGAAGAAAGTAATTTATTTCAGTATTAGCGCCGTTTCGCTGGAAGCATGCTATAAGACTAACAGCTTCATGGCCACTTCACCGGACAGATGGATAAAATAAATCAAGGGTCGATTTTCTGTAATTTACTCATAATGCTTTCATGACTAGCCATGACAAACAACGTTGACGTTTTATTGCAGGAGATGTCAAATAGTCTCTTCACCCTTGCTGATTTTTAATTAAAGCTAACTGAGTGACTCTGGGCTCCATTAAACATAACGCTCGCTACTCCGTTCATTTATTTCGCTTTCTATTCAATTTGGTCGCTGTCGTTTGGGACAATCCATCTTTGGTTTTCTGAGCATTCGTAGAGCTTATATTACCAGCTGTGACTGGCTGGGGACCTCACTAACCACCAACGCTCTGATGACGCCAATCAGACTGCCTATATGTGTGTGTGTGAGAGAGAAATAAATGATGACGGTGGTGAAAGTAAAAACGGGCGACGTGAACGACACACCGTGACGTGACGGGCGGCTCAGGCAGGCTGTCACACCGTCACAGGCCGTCACAGGCTCGGTGGGGCCAGACTGTCACGCGCTCGTCTGTTACCTCGTGTCGGCTCTGACAGGGTCCTTTGTATCTATCCGTCGCTACCCGCCAACACAGGGGAGTTCTCTGATTCACGCAACACGAGTCTTTACACCACAAACATACCATGGTACATACCATGGTACATAACATGGTACATACCATGGTACATACCATGGTACATACCATGGTACATACCATGGTACATACCACGGTCTCTCGTGTGCTGAAGTGAGGTGTCAGCAGCGATTCCATGCCATCCTTCATCTCTTCACCAATCACCAGACGCATCCTGTGTACAACATCTCCAACAGCAGGTCCACCATCAGTCACTCCTGTCAGCAGGGGTGTCATCCCGTCACGACAGACATGCCGGTGAACCTGTTTCCCACAACCGTGCTTCTCGTCATTTGCCCGCTCCTGTGCCGCTCTGTGTAACTGCGGTACAAGTATCAGCGATGAACGTGGATACTGCGCCATGACTTTTAGCGACACGCGCACTGTTGGCGTGGAAAGTGCGCCGCTGCTAAAACTGTTCACATTTACGCGATCACTTTCGCCGAGCATTGCTCAACAGTTCCAAGCCCGTGCCGCATGCATCGCTTACCATGTAGATCATGTAGCTCGCCGTCATGGAGTTGTAACGCCGGCCGACGGGCACCCGAGTGAAACGGACCCTTGCACGGCGCAGGCATCCGATGCCGTTTCATAAACGAAATCATGGGAACGGCCTGGCAGTTCCTGTGGAAACATGGCTGCTGGCACGATGGTGTTCCGTGTGGGACCGACTCGCAACATCGCCATGTCAGCGATGAGCCAAGAGCGTCGCCGGAGGCGGTCGCAGTTCCGCGACGGCGGCGGCATCCGGCCCCTGCCGGAGGCGACCACGGGCTGATTCTCACGGTTCTCGTGAAGGAGGTGGGAGGGTACGCCGACGTCGCCCCAGCTTGTCTGTCGGTGAGGTCCTCGGTCTTCCGGCCAGAGATGCTCTGGTTCGTGACCCTGTCGACAAGCTGGGCCGCCCGGCCCGCCCGCAGCCCGCCCCGTCTCCACCCATCCTCCGTTCTGCGGGTTGGTTTCTCCTGTCCGCGCGCTCGTAATGAACATATTCTAATTCGCCGCGAGAAAGTCGCTGTTTGCCTGGCTGGAAATGCTAGGTGTTTGTGCTGTCGCGTGGGCGGCCTCGGCTGGCAACGCGCTCTTGTCAGTGTGACAATGGAAGGCAGAATATCCGTGTTAGCTATGCATTGTGGTGGCGAGAAGGTCGCATCTATTGTAGGGACAAACGAAGACCACTTTCTCACCTTTGCCTAATCAGAGAACAGTGCGGATGTAGTGCGCGACGCTCTCGACGAGATGAAAAGGAACTGAACCGCAGTGGAGGGAATGATAAGATATGCTATCGGTCCTAGTGGAGGAAAAGTGGCCGTATATCAAGAGCGACTTGGCAGATTTGCGAGAAGTCGCCTGAAAACAATCAGATATGGCGTCTTTTTTATGGTGATAAAATGTGATGTGATCGAGAGACGCCTCCCAGGAAGTTTTTTTAAGATTTGTAACACAAGGCTGATGTCATCATGATTTCAGACAAATAGTCTCGTACGTAAATTCAAACTTCTTGCAAGATTTGCCATATAAATTTGCTATATGTCAAAAATATCACCATCCCAAGCATCTCAAATGACTTTCACTTCAGATTACTTTCGCAAGCCGTCGTGGCTGACCGACTTATCACATGAAGTTCACTCAAAAATGTGTCTGCATCTCTGCAGAACCGTCGTCTGCCCGCACCCGTGGCGGTGACGGCGGTGACGGCGGTGACGGCTCCTGGCGTCACATACCGCCCTGTTCGTTCACCTCTGCGGCCTGATATGACCCGGCCCGGCTGCCAAATGCCTGTTCCGCTGACAAATGACACCTGGGGCACGTGGAAGTGGGACGCGCGCACATTTGGCAGCCCGCCTGTTCTCGCGTGTGTACACACCGCTGATGACTGCCGATCTTGGGGGTATCTATTCCCGTGCTACCGGCTACCAGCTCCCGGCTCCTGGCTCCTGGCGCCTGGCTTTTTGATCCTAACTCCTGGCTCCTGGCTTTTGGATCCTGTCTTCTGACTTTTGGCTCTGACTTTTGGCTCTGACTTTTGGCTCTCGGCTCCCGGGTCGCGGCTCACAGCTCTTGAATTCCAACTCCCAGCTTCCAGTTTTCGGCTCCCAGCTTTTGAATCCTGGCTCCTGGCTCTTGCCTCTTGGATTTTGGCTCATTCCTCTCCTCACTCTTCGCCGCTAGCTCACAGCTCCTGTCTCCCTGGCTCTGGCTTCTTTTGACTCACTGTTGGGGTCACCCGACGTCTTGCTTCCGGCATTTGGTCCTCGTGTTGCCAGAACTGAGCCCTAGATACCTATCGGCTCTCAGCCAGCTGTCTCTTGTCCACGCTCCTCGCTATAACTATTAACTAATATCCATAAATCGTCCTTCGAAAGAAGTGGCCACCTGTTCTGACTTCTGACCCATCCCTTCCCTAGTGAATTCCGCTTCTCTTTTCCTTCCTTCAGAATAAGCTGTCTCCTGATTACGGCCTTTCTACCGACAATGCAATAAATTTTCCTCGAATGGGAAAGTCGCGTTTTAACTTCGAAACTAAGCTAAATATAACTATTTGGCCTTCCAAAGCCGGATGCATTTCCCTGCTCGTTTTTTATCGCTGAATTTCACTGCATTGTTACGTTTCGTCTCTGCCGTGCTGCTGGACGGCGCCGGTTCGCTGACGTTCAGAGTTAGATCAGGCGTCATCAGAGTCAGGCGTCATCAGAGTTAGGCGTCATCAGAGTCGGGTGTCATCAGAGTCTGGCTTCATCAGAGTCAGGCGTCATCAGAGTCAGGCGTCATCAGAGTCAGGCGTCATCAGAGTCAGGCGTCATCAGAGTCGGGTGTCATCAGAGTCGGGCGTCATCAGAGTCTGGCTTCATCAGAGTCAGGCGTCATCAGAGTTAGGCGTCATCAGAGTCAGGCGTCATCAGTCAGGCGTCATCAGAGTCAGGCGTCATCAGATTCAGGCGTCATCAGAGTCAGGCGTCATCAGAGACAGGCGTCATCAGAGTCAGGCGTCATCAGTCCAGGCGTCATCAGTCAGGCGTCATCAGAGTCAGGCGTCATCAGAGTCGGGCATCATCAGAGTCGGGCGTCATCAGAGTCTGGCGTCATCAGAGTCAGGCGTCATCCTGGCGTCATCAGAGTCAGGCGTCATCAGAGTCAGGCGTCATCAGAGTCAGGCGTCATCAGAGTCAGGCGTCATCAGGCAGGCGTCATCAGAGTCAGGCGTCATCAGAGTTAGGCGTCATCAGAGTCAGGCGTCATCAGAGTCTGGCGTCATCAGAGTCAGGCGTCATCAGAGTCAGGCGTCATCAGAGTCAGGCGTCATCAGAGTCAGGCGTCATCAGAGTCTGGCGTCATCAGAGTCAGGCGTCATCAGAGTCAGGCGTCATTAGAGTCAGGCGTCATCAGAGTCAGGCGTCATCAGAGGCAGGCGTCATCAGTCAGGCGCAGGGACGTAGGCATAATTTATCCCAGGGGAGATGGAATCAGAGGGGCCCTCGTAGCCAAGGGGGGACATATAATTAAAACAGTACAGTATGTTGTATGTTATAAAACAACGACAAATAACTTTCGACAACGCATGGTTTTTTTGGGGAGGGAGTAAAAAACTCGAAATTTCGAAGATCCTCGATCGCCATTTTCAATATGTCATTTCCTTTCTTTCGGCGTTTTGTATTTGCAATTTTCTTCCAAACTCGATTTTCTACGATTTTCCAAACATGTTTACTCGATTTTCTACGATTTTCCAAACATGTTTTCCCACCAAAAAATGGCATGACATGACGTGATTAAAACGTCACATCTCCCAAAGTACACCACCATTTGCATTGAAATGCTGTGATAAGACGTAGAATTGATGCAGCATAAGGTACTGAAAGGTTGACGTTATTGTTTTCAAGTTATTGAGAAAATCGGAGAGCGGGGGGGGGGGGGGAGATTCTGCCACCTCCAGCGGGGTGCGGGTTAATTAAAATATTATCCTGCATCTTCTTCAATTCGGATTCAGGGAACAACACAGTACGTACTGACGTGCACATGCAGATTGTGCACGTCTACGATGAAGTTACCAAATCTCTGCAAAATAACGAAGTAACATACTCCTTATATCTTTATTTACAGAAAGCTTTGGATACCGTTTGCTTAGAAATTTTCTTGAAAAAAATACACCACATTGTGATACGATGGGTTTCTACAACACGATAGAGTCATATCTTAACACGCGCCCTGGAGGGCCTCTGATAATTACACGCCCATAAGGGGGGGGGGGGCGAATTCCGCCCCCTTAAAATCTCGAAAACCACGCAACGTAGCGACAAGCGGAAAACGGCGTTAGAGAGCTCGAGACAAGCTCTATCGAAGGTATATACATATGTCTTCGTTTTTAGGTAAGGTCAATATTGAGGTCACCAGAGGTCATCAAAGGTCAGATTTTCCAGTTTTAGGACTTCGCTCCAGAAGCCCCCAAATATATCGGGAACTATGTTGGCTAGGAACAAACGAAAAAAACTCTTAAAATAAGTAATCGCCATTTGTGTCCTCAAATTTGATCTCAGGTCAATAGTTTAGGCTCCAGAGGTCATCAAATGTTAAAAAAAAAATTGTTGGCAAAATAGTTTTTCGCAAATAACTTTGTACCTAATGAAGACAAGGGACTATTTTGTACGCCATCGTGTTTGTCTCATCAAGGCGCTTCTAATTCAAAATCGTAGATGTTTTTTTCAGAATTCGAAGATTTCCACTGGGGGGTCGCTCAGGAAAGTACGGACCAACGTGTTTGTCCGGATGTGTGTCCAGACGAGATCTTTGGCCAACTCTGCAGGTCGACGTTGCGGTTATTGGTTCGGAATATAACCAGGGGGCGAAAAACGCCCCCCTCTCCAGCCAATGGCGTTCGGCTGAGACCCCAGCCAATCCCGGGTTAATACTCGTACATTGTCAAAGTCTTGTACTCCTCTCAGACGTTACTAGCATACACTGAAAAACAATGAGAAATTTTACTGGTCTTCCTTCGAGAGCCTCACCGGCGCTGGACTGGCAGATCACCTCTACCACCACAAGACCCTCTAAAGGACAGCAGAGGCCCTCTACAGATCGGTAGAGGCCTCTAAAGGCCGACAGATGACCCCCTACAGATCGACAGGGTCCTCTAAAGGCCAGCAGAGGGCCCTCTACAGATTGGCTGAGACACTGCAGATCGGCCGGGCCTCTAAAGCCTGGATGGAAGAGGGCCCTCTACAGGTCGGCAGGGCCCTCTAAATGCCGGCAGAGTCCCTCTCAGATTGGCAAGGCGATCTACAGATCGGCAGGGATCTCTAAAGGCCGACAGGGCCCTCTAAAGGCCGGAAGGGCCCTCTAAAGGCCGGAAGGGCCCTTTAAAGGCCGGAAAGGCCCTCTAAAGGCCAGCAGGGCCATATAAAGGCCGGCAGAGATCCCTCTATAGATTAGCTGAGGCACTCTGCAGACCGATAGGGCCCCTAAAGACTGGAAGAGGGCCCTCTACAGGTCGACAGGGCCCTCTCAATATACATGCTGGAACAGCCCTCTAAAGGCCAGCAGATTGACTGGGATACTGATTGATTGATGGAGATACCTCTACAGATTGACTGGGATACTCTGCATATCACCAAGGCCCCTAAAGGCTGGAAGAGGGCCTTCTACAGGTCGGCAGGGCCCTCTAAATGCCGGCAGAAACCCTCTGCAGATTGGCAGTGCGATCTACAGATCGACAGGGCTCTCTAAAGCCCGAAAGGGCCCTCTAAAGGCCTGCAGGGCCCTCTAAAGGCCGACAGGGTCCTCTACAGGCCGACAGGGCCATCTAGAGGCCGGAAGAGCCCTCTAAAGGTCGGAAGGGCCCTCTAAAGACTAGCAGGCCCTCTAAAGGCTGGCAGGGCCTTCTAAAGGCCGGAAGGGCCATCGTATGGTCGGCAGAGGGCCCTATATAGATTGGCTGGGGCACTCTGCAGATCAACTGGGCCCCTAAAGGCTGGAAGAGGGCCCTCTGCATGATGGCAGGGTCATCTAAAGGCCGGCAGAGGGCTCTCTACAGATTTGCAGGGCCCTCTAAATGCCAGCAGAGGGCCCTCTACATATTGGCTGGGATACTCTGCAGATCGACTGTAGAGGGCCCTCTTCCAGGGCCCATAAAGCCTGGAAGAGGGCCCTCTACAGGTCGGCAGGGCCCTCTAAATTCTGACAGAGGCCCTCTACAGATTAGCAGGTCGACCTACAGATCGGCTGCAGGGCCCTCTAAAGCCGGCAAATGGCCCTCTCTAAATCGGCATGGACCCTCTACAGATCGGCAGGGCCCTATAAAGGTCGGCAGAGGGCCCTCTACAACCGACAGGGGTCCTCTAAATGCCGGCAGGGGGCCATCTGCAGTTCGGCAGAGCCCTTTAAAAGCTGGTAGAGGGCCCTCTCAGCACTGGCTGGTGCCCTTTTGTACGTATTTGCATATGCATGCCTTTAACTGACAAGGAAGTGTGCTGTTATTTATTCGTGTAACGATTTGTTTAGGTTCGTGGGCGTTCTTTAATGCGACGTAAGGCGTTTTGCGGGCGCTTGACACCATCCAAACACTGGAGCCTTCGGCCCCAGGGGGCCCTCGCTCGGTCGCCGGAGGGGCCCGCCTGGCCTCCATGGGAGGGGGCATGACCCTCTTGCCCCCCCCTTTCTACGCCCTTGGTCATGCGTCATCAGAGTGAGGCGTCATCAGAGTCAGAGCCAGGTCAGGTCATCAGAGCCAGGTCAGGTGCCATCAGAGTCAGGTCAGGTGCCATCAGAGTCAGGTCAGGCGTCATCAGAGCCAGGTCAGGTGTCATCAGAGTCAGGCTAGGTGCCATCAGAGTCAGGTCAGGTCATCAGTCAGGTTAGGTGTCATCAGATTCGCCCACACGTCATCGCCGTCAGCAGCGGGGCGTCTTCCGCGCCGCCTTCCGCCCCTCATCAGTCACCGTCAGACTGCGGCCGCCGCCCGCGAGCCCGCGTGCCTGCGTGTGTGTGCGTGTGTGTGCGTGTGTGCGTGCGGGGGCGTCTCGCGTGCGTGTGTGCGGGGGCGGCGGTCACTGACTCCCGACCGGCACCTGTCGATGACCTGTGTCGACGACCGGCACCTGTCGACGACCTGTGTACCCCACCGCGCCCCGCCGTGCCGCGCCGCGCCCGATGACCGTTATAGCGAGGTCGCGGGGGACCTGTGATGCTGACGTGTCTGGTGGAATCCATAGCCATCCGTTCTTTCACGGCAATCACCCTGCCGTATTTATTTAGAACGAAAATGTTTTCCGTACTCGACTTCTATTTGAGCATGACGAGGGTGTCAACATCAGCTTTTCGGTATAGTGTCGCGTGTGTGAACTGGTCACGTAAAAGTTAATTTATAGAAGGTCGGTCCACTGAGTCAGAGTCCAGTCAATAGAAGTGTTCACTGTTCAGTCTGGTCAATTGTGGCTCTCAGCAGGTCATCTACAGGTTAACAGGTCATCAGCAGGTCATCAGCAGGTCATCAGTAGGTCATCAACACGTCATCAGTAGGTCATCAACACGTCATCAGTAGGTCATCAACACGTCATCAGTAGGTTATCAGCAGGTCATCAGCAGGTTATCAGCAGGTCATCAGCGGGTCATCTACACGTCATCAGTAGGTCATCAGTAGGTCATCAGCAGGTCATCAGCGAGATCAACGGCAGACCATCGTCAGCTCCTCAGCAGCCACAGAAGGCAAACCACCGTCAGCGGTCACCACGGCCGGGAAGGATACCAGCAACGGGGTCAAATCCGGGTCAGACGCTGCCTCCCTGCAGGGGGTGTTTACTTCATCTGCGGGGGCGGCCGAGCGCACGCTCTCTCACGCAGGACCGGGGCGGAGTCGGTCTTCTGTCCGAAACCACGTGACCCGTTGCGTGGCGGTCAGGCGGCGCTGTTGTGGGGTCACGTGATCGGCCGGTCTCCCGGAGAGATGTGATCTGAGTGCGGCTGTCTCGGCTGTCTCGGCTGTCTCGGCCGCGTGCCTCGGCGCTGAGTGTGACGTGGGACTCTGTTACCAGGCAGTGGGAGGTGGCTGGAGTGGGTACAAGCCAGAAGGTGCACGCACCGCGCAGTGCGGACGTCCCGTGGTACACCCACTGGGCAGACATATGTTACGACTTCCTCGTCTCAGCGCTAACAGGATTAGCATGAACGTTGAAATGTCACCAAGATACACATCTCTTCGCCCGCGAATTCATTTCATCAGCTGGCTTCATTGGCGTTGGCGGATATGACTACGCCTAAAGGCGGCCGCACACTGCGCCATTCGGCGCGTGTCCGCTGGCGCATGGGCGTAACCACCACTGGGGACGGGGGGGACGCCCCCCCCCCCCAACATTTTCGGATTTTAACATTACGCCTATGGGTGTTGCATGGAAAGAATCGACTCCAAAGTGCCGGAGAATCGAATGGTTAACTGTCCGTTTTGCTTACGATCCTGCTCAGTGGGCGTACTAACGGCCTCGTTGCTTCCAGCTAAAAATAGGTTGCATAATTCTGACAGACCAACCGCGAAGCAAAATACGCAACGGCGGACATACCGATGTTGCGACATTAATACCATGAATGCGCCTACACGGCTTCTGGTGGCACCCGTCCAGACAGATTCCGTTAGTTGATAAGTGTCGTCAGCTTCACGCTCGGAGTAGCTTGTCACGATATCCTGGCATGTGTTGTCGCCAGACTGTGTCTCTACAGTCACTTCCCGCTATCTGGAGATAGCGAGCACGTTGGTCTTTCCATTGGAGACGAATGAGGAGAGCGTGTGGGTCGACACACGATACTTGGTCGAGTTGTGGCGATTAATCCTGTGTCGTGGCTGAAATCGTCCGCAGTTTTCAGAGCCAAGTTCAGCGTGATCTTTGATCCCTGAACAGCAGGCGAACCTATTTCACTCACCGCATGTCAACGGATCGTGTTGACGGACGACGGCTGCGTCATCAAGTGAGGGATGACGGGTGACAGATTCAGCATGGCTGGGTCATCCCTTCAGACTCGAGGTCATCACCAGGTCACTCTGAGGTCATCGCGAGCCGCGAGGTCATGGACGGTCATATGAAAGCTGTCCACTCAGCCATTGTCAGTGCACGTTGAGTGCCTCAGTACTCTGACTTCTTGGATCGAGCGTTTTATCATCTCATCACACACTAGTCGCGATTGAATCTATGATGCTTTTTCAGATAATAATTAATCTTACGACATTTCTCAAACTCGGCACTTCATGACGTAAAAATATGCAAATCACGCAATCGACACATAAGTGATTTGTGTCTTCACTTTGTCTCTGTATTTACAGGAATGTCAGTCGAACCATATAAAGGCACCGGGTACTTACTTTATCAGCTCATCTTTCTGAAGTGGCCAGAACGGTCACCGTTTCAACATGTGGAGCCACGCCACAGTAACGGCATGTTCACGGGCAGGCAGCATCGTGAGCTGTCGTTAAACCGTGAATAAACACGCGAGAATTGAGGACTGAGGTTCACTCGTCCTTGCAGCGAACTGCACAAGGCATAGGGGATGCAATGCTGTGCAATGTGCAATGCAGGATATTCATGCCTCCTCAATGTGCAAATACCCCATAGATGAAACATACGGAAGCAATAATGTTCATGTTCGTACAGATTACTCGTGAATGCTTGGCTGCTCAGCCTTCATGGCTAAACTGCTCAATACGTGCTGTGAATAGTAATGCTTCCAGACACTATAGTGTCTGCATGTGGACCTCATGGGTGTGTCATAAAGTGTTCGGGCCGAGCTAATCACAACCTGTGCCGCGCACTTAGAGCGTTATCGGGATTGTGTTGAAGGAATATTTCCGAGACGATTTATATTTGTCTTATCAATGCTAACAGCCTCTATCTCCAATCACAATAACAGAAGATTTTCCTCCTGGTGCAACTTGGAATCACTCAGCAGCACCGACAAATGAATAATAGTGCGATGGTCGGAGTACCTATAATCCGACCACATGCCGGCTTATAAGCGGGCAGCTTGCAAATCCGGCCACTGTGCTGTACATCTCAAAAGCTTATTTCCCTGCCTATCCACCCGTGCAGTCGGAATTACCGATTGCCGGAGGTTTGCTACATCGATCATTTTTGTCTCGATAAATATGTTTGCGTTAATCCGGTTTATCTTAATCCGCAAAATAGTAGAGAAAGGATGGGCCTAAGTAACTATACGGTAGTGTATATTTTTTAGTCAAATTTAAGATAAACATATGATATTTTATTCATGTATTCGTCACATTCGCATTCATCAAACTTATTGTGTTTCTGTGAGTTATCCATGACCAATATGTTTACAATGACGACGGTTATTCACTTATTAAAGGAAATAGTTCACCTTGAACTGAGATAGCAGTTTTGTAACCCGTGTTGGGAACCCCTATCTGCAAGTTGTATTGCCTGAAAAGACTCTCCAACCGAATATATTTGATTTTTTGGCGAAGGAATGCGGTGCTGACGAAAGAATGCGGTGCTGACGAAAGAATGCGGTGCTGACGATGGCCTGGGCAGAGACTATACAATCAGCCAATCAGCTTGCAGCTGGTGCAAGCAAGCGAACCGCCGGCCGCCGGTTGGCACTTCTCTAATGCGAGTCTATCCTTACGCGACTACTTTCGAATCTGATTGGCTGAACCATTTTGTTTTCATTTGCGTGACGTCAGGACTCTGACTCAGAGAGTATGCATATAGTTTAGATAACATTAAAAATCTACGACCTTCTGTCCTGAATCGGCGCGATGTATTGCCATTTTTGACAATATAAAAAGAAGTTGTATTTCAAAATATAATCAAATGGTGTTTGGAAAAAATGTTCCAAGGTGAACTTTTTCCTTTAAGTGGACGGTAATTCGTTGAATTGCCGTCGTCATTGTATCCACATTATTTTGTTTCATGTCTCGGCCCATCTGGTCCACCAAACCTCCGACGGCAGGGTCTCGCTGGCAGGACCGCTGGGTCCGCTGACCCTGGCTGGCAGGACCGCTGGGTCCGCTGGCTCTGGCTGGCAGGACCGCCGGGTCCGCTGGGTCTGGCTGGCAGGACCGCCGGGTCCGCTGGGTCTGGCTGGCAGGACCGCCGGGTCCGCTGGCTCTGGCTGACAGGACCGCCGGGTCCGCTGGGTCTGGCTGGCAGGACCGCCGGGTCCGCTGGGTCTGGCTGGCAGGACCGCCGGGTCCGCTGACCCTGGCTGGCAGGACCGCCGGGTCCGCTGGGTCTCGCTGGCAGGACCGCTGGGTCCGCTGGCTCTGGCTGACATGACCGCCGGGTCCGCTGACCCTGGCTGGCAGGACCGCCGGGTCCGCTGGCTCTGGCTGGCAGGACCGCCGGATCCGCTGGGTCTGGCTGGCAGGACTGTGGAACCCGCTGCAGCTCTGGCTGGCAAGACCGCCGGGTCCGCTGGCCCTGGCTGGCAGAACCGCTGGGTCCGCTGGCTCTGGCTGGCAGGACCGCCGGGTCCGCTGACCCTGGCTGGCAGGACCGCTGGGTCCGCTGACCCTGGCTGGCAGGACCGCCGGGTCCGCTGGGTCTGGCTGGCAGGACCGCCGGGTCCGCTGACCCTGGCTGGCAGGACCGCCGGGTCCGCTGACCCTGGCTGGCAGGACCGCCGGGTCCGCTGGCCCTGGCTGGCAGGACTGTGGAGCCCGCTGGCTCTGACAGCCTGGTTTGTCCCGCTGAATGGTCCGGCCACAACACTGCCCGGAGTTTCTCCACTCAGCTCCGCTCGGCTCATTAATCGCGTTACGGTGACACGGGGCTGGGCCGGGCCGCTCCACCGCACACACACGGACACGGGCCGCTCCACCGCACACACACGGACACGGGCCGCTCAACCGCACACACACGGACACGGGCCGCTCCACCGCACACACACGGACACGGGCCGCTCCACCGCACACACACGGACACGGGCCGCTCCACCGCACACACACGGACACGGGCCGCTCCACCGCACACACACGGACACGGGCCGCTCCACCGCATACACACGGACACGGGCCGCTCCACCGCACACACACGGACACGGGCCGCTCCACCGCACACACACGGACACGGGCCGCTCCACCGCACACACACGGACACGGGCCGCTCCACCGCACACACACGGACACGGGCCGCTCCACCGTGCACACACGGACACGGGGCTGGGCCGGGCCGCTCCACCGCACACACACGGACACGGGCCGCTCCACCGTGCACACACGGACACGGGCCGCTACACCGTGCACACACGGACACGGGCCGCTCCACCGTGCACACACGGACACGGGCCGCTCCACCGTGCACACACGGACACGGGCGGCGGGGGAGACCTGCACGGACACCAGGGGCGACCCACGGACACGGTGCTGGGCCGGGCCGCTCCACCGCACACACACGGACACGGGCGGCGGGGGAGACCTGCACGGACACCAGGGGCGACCCACGGACACGGTGCTGGGCCGGGCCGCTCCACCGCACACACACGGACACGGGCCGCTCCACCGTGCACACACGGACACGGGCGGCGGGGGAGACCTGCACGGACACCAGGGGCGACCCACGGACACGGGGCTGGACCGGGCCGCTCCACCGCGCACACACGGACACGGGCGGCGGGAGAGACCTGCACGGACACCAGGGGCGACCCACGGACACGGGGCTGGACCGGGCCGCTCCACCGCACACACACGGACACGGACACGAGTGTCAGGGCCTACTCACGGACATATACGGATATCAGGAGGGACCCACGGACACGGACACGGACACGTGACATCAGGAGAGACACACGGACACGGACAGTTCCAGTCACCTGGACCGGACGCACGGACACACGGACATAGACTGCGAATGAGCCTCACACGCATGAACACAGACATCACAGGCCACAGACAGACAGGTCGCGGACACCAACACATCGCAGCTCCATCCACGAACTGCACACACGAACACATCCCATCTCCTGCCTGATGCTGCCAGTCGCCCTCCCGCCGTCCGGTCCGGCTGGTGAGAGGCCTGCTGCGGCGCTGGCTGCGGCTCGCCGGGTAGCGGAGGCACCTCGTTCTCAGCGTTTTGACGGTGTATCGCGGTTATGCTGCCAGCGCCGTCACCGCAGCCGGCTGCCGCTGGACAGGTGTGCTGGCGGCGGCGGCGGCGGCGGCGGTGGCGGCGGCGGCGGCGGCGGTGGCGGTGGCGGCAGCGGTGGCGGCGGTACTGGCGGCGGGCAGCGGCAGCGGCAGCGGCGGCGGTGCCTGGGAACCGAGCGACTGGCCGTCACACTGCACCCGGAACTCAGCAGTGGACGCGGCTGAGACGCCCGTCGGCCACAGCTGTGGACGGCCTCCATCACGGGCTGGGAGAGAGCTGGGACAGCCACGGGCCCGAGCTGCCGCAGCTGCGGCTAGTCCGTTTTGAAAGGAACACAAATTACATGGAGTCTGGGGACATGATTATCCAAGTGGATGTCAGGTTTTGGTTTGAAGGACCAGATTACATGATCGTTATTTGGGATCCATGGGCGTCTGCTACTACAACCGTCTTGAAAACATGGGCTCAGGAAACGGCATGCAATGTCTATACCGCTATGCCTATAGCGCTTTCTGTTGTGCTGATGATATTTTACCATTTCATTCAGCAACCAAGCAGCATTACCATTCCAACCAACTAGCATCCCATCTGCATTCACCGGTGTTGCAGACCGCCTTCGTGCGGGTACCTGTAGCCTGCGGGCCCTGCGTCGTCACATGTCACCGTTCCCGTGGCGACTGGGCCGCCGCCGTCGGCGCTGCCCCCGGGTCCAGCCAGCGCACTGACCCACTGTCGCCGCCTCCGCCGCCCACCCGAACCACCCCGAAATGGAGTAGAACGAACCCGGGCCCGGGGCGGCGCGTCGGCGGAAGTGACGTCGTGATACGCAGGACCTTACCGCTGGGGACATGCGAGCCTGCAGTAGTGGTTCCACTACTGTCGAGAGGGACTGGGAAGAGGAGCCAGGAGGAGGAAGAGCATGATGGGAGGAGGAGGACTGGTTTGTGATCCAGTCAGAGTAGTGTTGGTAGGGGCCGGGGGGGGGGGGCTGACCATATCTTCTTCAATGTCAATGGTGTCGATTTCCATGCTAACGTGCCGACGATGCTGTGCTATATGTTGACAAACAGCGCCTGTTAGCAGTGGCGCCTTGAGTCATCATGATGCGGTGCCAGCTTTGTGGTGTATGTTTTCTGTTTGCTGGGACTCGAGTCCCACCTGGCGGGGAGCCACAGAGGGTGAGATCCATGATGCCATGATCCGGGATCATACCATGCCAGATACCGATTTGTAGAAAACTGTTCCCATGCTCCTAAAGTGACGTAACGATAATGTTGTTTTCGACACGTTGCACGCTAAGGGTGAAAACCATAGTTGTAAAGAAGAAAGCATGCTAAAAGTTTAATGTGCCACTATTTTGCACATTTGAAGCAACTCCGTCACAAGAAGAATAACGTTATTCGATGTTTCACGGGTGAACCATAACAGGTAGTTTTCCTGTTCTCTTTCCCGTGTTTGGTATCCACCATGTCGTAATAGTGGTGTTGGGGCTGCCGCATTTTGAAATGCAGATACAGACTCGCTTGACGGGATCTTTCATGAATTTGACCAATAGTGGCGAAATTGCCAGGGATTTACTACCAATTATGTGTGCACCTACACGGGCACAGCGTCACATAAAACCGAACTTTGGTAGAAAATTATTGAGAATGGTTTTATTTCTGATGGAAGGTCATACTCGTACGTATTTTTAGTTCGGCTTTCTGTGTTGATCAGGAATACTGGGCTTATCATATACACCCATTCTTCTTCACTTAATCGTTTAGAGTTCCTTAAAGCATTGCACTTATGTATTAAGTACCCCAGCTTAGTTATGAGTATTACTGACATAACAAGGACCGATTTAACAGCGCCGTATAAACTCAACAACAACATGGGGTACATCGTCATCCAGTATAAGTAGCGTGAGTCACCTCGTCAGATAGACAACACTCAAAACACACCTGGCCAGCTGACAAGGGACACCGTCTTTAATCTTATCCACCGCAGCGCGTA
Source organism: Chirona hameri (assembly GCA_036785665.1). NCBI lineage: Eukaryota > Metazoa > Arthropoda > Thecostraca > Balanomorpha > Balanidae > Chirona > Chirona hameri. The sequence continues at coordinate 35,711 of JAXIVJ010003430.1, read as the reverse complement.
CAGGTGCACTCTAATCCCACCGGAAACAGTTGACCCCCGGCTCTGACTCGACTTCCGGTTCGTGCTGTCACCAGCTGACTCAGGCTCGCGGAATGGCGGCGGTGGTAGCCCAGGCAGGCAGCAGGTGACAGCGGCGCCTTGACTCTGCCCCAGATGACGCTCTGACATGCCTTGCCTGAAATGCAGCGAGCTTTGGAAAAGGTCCTAGACATCGCAAGTGCCTGGTTCCTGCAAAATGGCATGCTAATCAACGCAGCTAAAACTGAACTGTTACAATATGCGGTGACCTAAGCACTCTATAGTTCAACCTCGTGATGCTCTTTGTATGACGATGACCAATGAATAACCCTTGATGAGTGGAATGGTCAGCTGAAGTGAAATAATAAATGCCGATGTCAGTTGATGGGTTGACGGATCGGTGCCGGTTTGACCGTTGACGGCTAGAGGCATCGGCTGGCTCGCCGTGGTGTCGGCTGCCGCCGGTGGCCACACCGCGCGAGACGGTTAGTGGGAACAGTTGGGTACGTCGTGGTTTGTATCCGGTGAGGTCTGCTGAGGCCCGGTGCGGCTTGGCAAGACCCGGTGGCGCCCGGTGAGGCTCGGTGAAGCCCGGTGAGGCCCGTTGAGACCCGATGAGGCCCGGTGAGGCCCGGTGAGGCCCGGTGAGGCCCGGTGAGGCCCGGTGAGGCCCGGTGAGGCCCGGTGAGGCCC
>JAXIVJ010003430.1:0-30000 GCA_036785665.1 Chirona hameri | reverse complement strand
GCTCCTAGTTATATCGGCAAACAAAAACGTTTTTTTTTAAAAGGACACTCATATATGACCAACTGACATTTGGTGGCATTGGTGACATCAATATTGACCTGACAAGGATCACGTTTGGTATCTGGGAAATGGAAAATAATCCCCGATAATTTTCCGTCGCGGGCGAGAATCGTTGGAAATGTCCGGAGCAGGGTCGCTTGGATATTATCTCTTCGTCATAGTCAGCTGACTGCCGCTGCGTTCACCGGCGGCCATTTGCTGTCTTTTAACTTGAGTTTTTTGCACATGTGTCCTCAAAGTAATTCCTGTTGCTTTAAAGGTCGACTAATACCAATTTCACGCCTGAGTTGAGTTAAATACGTGTTTTACAGCGCACGCAAAAGCCGATGGATAATATCCTTGCAGATACCGAACGCTCTGCGGAGCGATAATTTTCGAATGGAAAATTATCCCCGACAGAGTAGATGATGATGGGGGGGGGGGGGCAGCCCCCACTCAAGAAAATGGGGGGGGGGCAAACATATGATTTTGTCCCCCCCCCGATACATTTGTAAGAGGGGCCCGCCAAGAAGTTGGTTCGATTTTTGTTTTACCGAGAGAAAAAATCTAGAGGGCCCCGAGCTGCCCCAGCCAGCCTGAGGGGCCCTCTAAAGCCGACAGAATGTCCCTCAGTCGGCCTGAGGGGGTCCTCGGTAGGCCGACTGAGGGACCCCCTCAGGCCTTCCGAGGACCCCCTCAGAGGGGCCCTCGGAAGGCCTGAGACCTCAATATGGGCCTATCCGACGTTTTTTTCGACCATTTAGAGGCCCTGCAACATATAGTGGCCAAAACTCGAGAAGATACCATTTCGTGGTATTTTGCCTCCTTGTTGTTGTTTTTTTTTTTGGGGGGGGGGGTTGGCCGTGTGGGGAGCTTTGGCCGAGGGGCCCCCTGGGTTTCTTTGCCCCCATCCGAAAATACCTTCTGCCGCCACTGAGCCCCCAGCTCCCACGGGGCCGCCTCAGAGGGCCCCGCATTTCGTAAGGGGCGTGTGCCCCCCCCTTGTGTGCGCGTCTGTCTTTACATCAAATGAGGTAATTTGTGTTCATCAGAATCACAATTAAAACACACCCCGGTGTCCGTCAGGAACGGAAACCCTTACCGCTTGTCTGCCGTCGACACGGGCCGCCAATAGAGCCTAACGGAGCACAATGCAGAGAGACTGGGAGGCGATATCCCGTGTGATTTCCATCTCTACCAGAGCAGGCGTAAACCCGCCTCTATGTGGCCGCATGGCCCCGCATGGCCCCGCATGGCCCCGCATGGCCCCGCATGGCCCAGTGATGCCGCAGCGCAGCGCCGGTTCCAGGGAGAGATCACGTGCTGGCTGCACGAGGGCTATGTTCGCTCAGATTCAGCGAATTCTTTGGATATCATCAGCAGTAATCCCAGGGGGGGGGGGTGGCTTCCCGACTCCCGTCTGTTGGAGATGCTGATGTCATCACCATATGATGTCGCAAACTCATTCCAAGGCCAGCGGAGCACGCTATTATTGTGGCAAATTCGGCAGAATGGCGTCTGGAATAATGGACTGCTGACGTCAAAGCGGGTCATTTCAGATGCAGGGTGCCGCATTTTAAGCTATTGTGATGCACCTTTTCAAAGGTCGCATCTTTATTGATAGAAAAGCTCGCTAAAAATAGCACCCGGCACTCCCAAACAACGTCAACACTTCTGCAAGCCGCATTGTGATCCACGTTTGATTTATTGACACATAACCTTTCTTCGCTGTACTTTTCTTTGCACGTCAACGTCAACAGCATCAGCCAACCTGATGGGCCGCGTCATCGGGACCAAACCAGTTCTTCAGCACGTATTTGACCTCACCACGTCACCTCTGTGCCAGGGACTTTACCTCCTTCACCGGCGCCTCTACGTCCAGATTTCCCTCATTTTTGTGTGCTCAGCTGTGTTTCTGAACGGGTCTTGTCGCCAACTGAGCCTCGGACGGCTCTGACTCATCCATCACGTCACGGGCAGGGGAGGTGTCGGGTATGTCGTATGTCGGCCTTCCCGTTACGTATGTACCAGCGGTGAGGTCAGCCAGCACTCGATACCGATAGCGAGCGAGGCGGCGGTCGGAGGGCCGGTTGAGGACGCGTCAGAGGTGGACGACAGCCGGTCGGCGCCGGTCGAGGCGAATCGCGGGGCTCGTGAGCGAGGCGCGCGTGATCTGAGATCGAGATTTGTAGTGCGTGAGCCGAGGGATTTGGGAATCGTGATCTGGGGAATTCGTGATCAGTGAACTAGAGGATTCGTGACTCGTGTACTGAGTAGTCGTGACTCGTGGACTGAGGAATCGTGACTCGTGGACTGAGGAATCGTGACTCGTGGACCGAAGGAATCGTGACTCGTGAACCGAAGGAATCGTGACTCGTGGACCGAAGGAATCGTGACTCGTGAACCGAAGGAATCGTGACTCGTGGACCGAAGGAATCGTGAATCGGTGTCCGTGACTCGTAAACTCGTGATTCGCCACCGTGTGACGACCCTCGCCAGCTAGCGGCATGTATGTGGCTTGTGGTTTTGCGGGCCTGGTTACTCGACGGTATAATGAACTTACCTGACAGTTCAAATGCAATGCGTGAAATCCGATTGATAGTATTATCGTCGTCGGGCGTCCCGTCCGATGACAGCAAATAAACCAGCTGACTGACCTTACTCCAGTTATATTCCTGACTCCTGTGTATTGTGTTTGTTATCTTAGACTCGAAACTCGGAAAATATTTACTACAAAGTGTTGTTTTTATGTTTTCCCATTTTTGTGACTTTGAGTTGACCATTTCACCCTTCCGCTTCAGATGGACGGTCGGGACAGCACGTCCGGTCCCGAAAGACGCCGTCTCGGCGTGTCGAAGACCCAGCGGCAGCTGAAGGCCTCCAGCTCGCCGGTGCTGCCCGGCAGGAGGAACAGCACGTCCAACTCGGAGTGGGACGTCAGGAGGTAGGCAGCGGACTTGAAAAGGCGGGGGTGGGGGGTGAAGTGTGCTGGTTAGGTGAGTGACGTACGAGGAGTGCACAGTGGGAGTGGGAGTTTGGAAGTGTGAGAGTTTCGTATGTGGGGAATGGGGATTGAGGGGAAAATAAGGAGAATTAGCGATGTCCGAATCTGGATAGCAGCGGGCCAGAGCGCTAGGGAAAGGGATCCCACAAGTTAAAGGAAATATTTCACCTTCGGATTTTTTTTCTTTCAGAACATGATTTTATTATATTTTTTAATACAGTTTCTTTTTTCCTTTTTAAAAATGGTCCTACATCGCGCCAATTCAGGACAGAAGGTTGTAAATTATTGATTTTATGGTGTGCGTTATTGGTCTGTGCATGATCCATGGCAGTGCTGGCACTTTCAGACGGTACGGTATATCATATATGCGCCGTATTCCTTCGCCAAGAAGTCAAATATCTTCGGCTGGAGAGTCTTTTCAGCCAAGAAAAGTTTCAGATAAGGATTTCTCAACACGGGCTACAAAACTGCTATTTCAGTTCAAAACCCATGTTGAAGGTGAACTATTTCCTTTAACTGATTTGCTATTTCTCCTTCTGGCCGTTAATATACCTGTTCTGATAACAGCTGCATAAATTACTCAAAGACTGAATTAATTACTCGAATGCATTACAAACTCGAAGATCAAAGATTGCATTGAGCTGCAAGCTCGCGTCAAGTTGTACATACTAATCAGCCGAAAGACATGGTGATCCTCTATAAATTGTTGTATTTTCGTCAGTGTCAATTCCTTGAACTTCGGCCTTCATTGCGTCATTACTCATAAACAGTGCCTATATGAAGGTAGCTTCAAACAGGAGTGGTCGTCACGATAAGATCGGACACGCACAGATCCGGTCAGAGATTAACAAGGCTGAGTGGAGGGCTGAGCCAGCCCGTGTCCTTTCTCAACTTCTCTTGAATTTCTCGTCATTATGAATCGGCAGTAAATGTTTGTTTATACGGCAAGATGCCGATATGAATATGCAATTTATATTCCGGTATGCTTGTCAATGCTTTATCAAATAAATACGTTTGCGCACAACGTAAAATCATCGTAAATTATCAATGTAAAATTGTTGCCATATGTCAGATTCAGAACCGTCGGAACCCTCGCTTAGCTGCTGATCCTTATTTTTTACATCGGGACGCGAGTATGGTATGCAATTAGTCCGGCGATTATGATGTTGGTATACACTAAACATGTTGAAAAACATATGGTTCTTGACTGTAGAAATAACAAAAAAGTACGCATATTTTGGGCATTGGAAAACGTCGTTCTACACTGTTACTAATCCGTGTATCCGTATTCGCCTTTCCTTGATAACATTTTGTTTGCATGATGCCTAACTGTAACCTGAATCGGAAAAAAAAACAATTTTACGCCTGAAACCGGGTGGTGTGCGGCTTCTTTCTAACAAGTTGGTGTGCTGAGTGCCGATTGATTTTATAATCTGTCAGCCACTGTGTTACCCCCGGAGAGTTGGTGACGCCGAGACTCGATACCCGAGACAAATCGGCACATTAATATTAATGCTATGAGTTAGGCGCGATTTTGACTTTTAAATTCAAATTTACAAGTTCGGTTATCGGGAACCAGGAACCAGGAAGGTCACTTATAGTGCTTCCGACTACACGTCGAGTGCTGCAGGTGCCAGAGGAGGGAATTTAAATTAGTGCACGGTTTAAAAAGACCGTAACGTTTTGAGCAAATCATTTTCCCTGCGCCGCTCTGTCGTTGTGCTATTGAATTTCACACTTTGGAAAGCCCCTCTCAAGCTAGTGGGCAATGTGCATGGATACTGCAACGTTCAGAGTGAGATGGTAAATCGCTGGGAAAAGTTTGTGGAGCGAATCTATGATCCCATTGAATACCACATACAAAAACCATATCTGTGATATCGATTGATGACTGGATAATTTGTTAAAACGGTTCCGTCGATCCCAGTAGATTCGTGACCCAGTACATAGGAATTTCATATCCGGATCTTTGTTCTGGGTACAGTGGCGTGCGCAGAAATTCACAAAGGACCAAGTCATTGCCTTGAGAGGCGCCACCCGATCGACAGGGGCGCCACCAATATTGGCGAACATTGTGCGGGGGGAGGGGCTCTCCTTCCGCACTTGCGCGTCGTGCCGAGAGCTGACTTCGCAGCTTCTCAGCTTTTCGCGCACATCCCTGTCCAGACGTGGCCACCAGAACCGCGCCCGGAGGCGCACCCACTGGTGGCCCTCGTCCCCGTTGCTGAGGACGCGCTGTCGCTGAACGGAGGGGCGCCGTCACTGGCCGGAGGGGCGCCGTCGCTGGTCGGAGGGGCGCCGTCGCTGGTCGGAGGGGCGCCGTCGCTGGCCGGAGGGGCGCTGTCACGGGCCGGAGAGGCGCCGTCTATGGCAGGGGGCGCCCTCACTGGCCAGGGGCGCCGTCACTGGACGCAAGAGCGCCGTCACTGGCCAGGGGAGCGTCCTCACTGGCCGGATTGGCGCCGTCACTGGCCGGAGTGGCACCGTCACTGGCCGGAGGGGCGCCGTCACTGATCGGAGGGGGCGCCAGCTTTGCATGGGCGCCTCGGGTCCAAAGGACCAGGTCATGCCCTGAATGACCGTATACTCGGTACGCCACTGTCTGGGTATATGCCCGTCTTTTATCTATTCTTGATGTGCACATAAGCATAACTGCACTTGTATCGCTGTTCCGCTTATGAATCTGCAAACCGCTGCTACAGCAGCGTGCGTCACCTTCCCATTTCAGCCTCGCATTGTTTTAGTTTGGTATTTCGACGTTGGAAGTCGGTGTGCCACTGTTCGGCCTTGGCCAGTCCCTATATGGCAATCCGACGGCCGTTGGCCGACTGGCGCAGCGGCGGCCGTTCAAACGCGAATACCACCGAGCGTGACGCTCGCCTGAATCGGTGGCGGCAGCATCGACCTTCCCCTAGGCGGTCTGTAGAGAATGGCCGCCCCTACAAGTTTCGATCGTTTAAAATAACTGGTTATAGAGCGCTGCGATGAGGCCTTGTAAAAAAGTATACAATGGTTGTTGTATTTAGTTATAACACGTACGTAAAGTTAACGCAGAATCAGTGGATTTTGATTACGATCTGGAAGTATTTATGCTACCTGCAATAGCAATGCCGATTTTGTTACCGTTACTAAAATGAATAAAATTTGAATATGGTTACCGGGCTGCCAGATATCCTGAAAGAACAGTTATGACTGACGTTAGACGATCGTGGTGCACACGATATCTGACCACGCTGACCTTGAGCGTTTCAGTTTCTTTGAAATTCAGATTGGCGTCAGGGGTGTGTTGTGCTTTGTTTGCGATAGTTTAGTGATTTTGTATGAGTGTCATCGTTCTAATGCTCAGAATTATTTTCTTTGTCCAATCAGTTTTAATCTGTTTTATTTTCTGTGACTTCCGAGAGCTTGAAAAGAGCTGAAACCGACCTGAGTAGTGATTTCAAGTTTTCTACCGACACGGCTGTCACTTAAGTTCAAAGTTTTCTTTACTACTAAATATGGCAGAAGATATTGACATGGGTAATCCATGTTTACCTGGGTAGGTTTCAATTGATTATCACGGTTTCACAGATGTTTTTATTTAAACTTAAACTATTTAAACTTCTATTCATGGGCATTGGAAGGGGGGCCGGGACACATCCCCAGCATTTTCATACTTTAACATTATGCCTACAGGCATTGCATGGAAAGAATAAACTTCAAAATGGCTGTCCCCCCAACTTTCAGAAGGTGGTGCTGCTCTTGCTTTTAATGTTTACTTTTCATTTTTCATTTTTAAAATTCCACATGGTTGGGCTCTAACAAACAAGTTTATGTTTGGTTAGGCTCTAAACAATATTTGGCAGTTCTTGTTCATATGGCTGCCTGTTTCTGGCAAGTGTTGCCTGTGATTTGTTTGGGGTCAGTGAGCTGGCAGAATGGGACAATGGGACATGGAGCTGTTTTATTTTACTCAGTGCACTGTTGTTAAAAGTCATGGTTATGTTTTGAATTTGATTTAGCAACTTTTCATCTTGTGATGAATGTCACTTGAGTTGTCATAACTGCATTATGAGGTTCATGTTCATAAAATCAAAAGCAGGTTTTTAGTAATTATGGAGCTTTCTAGTTTACTTTAATTTGAACATACTCACTGTGCATCAAAATTAAACACCCATCAAGAAACTTAAGTTTCAGAAATGAGAATTAGCTGCCAATTCTGATGCTGGAATTGAATGTCAATGCAGTTTAGAGACATGGGTATCCTTAAATCCTCTCCAAAGATGAACATGACAGATGGAAGTGTCCTATATTTTATGTTGGGTTAGGCTCTAAACAATATTTAGCATTTTTTGTTCATACAGCTGCCTATTTCCGGCAAGTGTTGCCTGTGATTCTGTTTTGGGTCAGTGTGAGCTAGCAGAAATGCATTGAAATATAGCATGGTGGTGTTCTAAACAAAATACATTGAACAAAATACATTGATTCCAGTCCATCTTCAATGTAAAGCTAGCCAATTTGGCATCAATCAGCTTTCTTCTATTGTTGACTACTGAAAAAGTTCCTGCTGTTCTTCCCTGTTGTTGAAATAGCATCCTTCCCGCTAGATATAACAGAGATGGCCAAAAACAAAAACATATTGGCAGATAGTTGTGTGGCCCTATGCTTTCTCCATTCATGAATCAATGCACATTGTTATGTTAGCTTGTTTGTTTCCCCTGATGGTGAACCTGATATTTGACACTCTGTATGCTAATCTGCAGGACCTGGTCTACCCTATATGGTGACCAGGACGCAGACATGCTGTCGGCCAACTCAGAAGCATCTGTATCACCACTGCCAACTGACGAAGAGATGGTGGCAGGACCCAGGTCCCTACAAACCAACCCTGGAGCACCATCACCCACCCCCAGCTCAGGTTAGACGTTCTGTCTATATCAGGCTGTTCAGATGAAGTCAACAGAAGAAATGTTTACCGTAGTGCTACATAGAGTATGTGACATTATATTCTATAACCATGCTGTTAACTGAACTAGTTGAAAATAATTGCAATTTGTTGAACATTTTTCCTGCTGAAGGTAAAGGGTGAATACATATTGTTATACAATATGATATATCTTCTACATTAACTGCTCTAAAAAAAATTGTTATCCACATTTGTTTAATTGCATACAAAACACTAAACTGACTGACTAAACTTGGAGGATTTCTTCAGCAGCAGCCAATCTTACCCAATACCCGGACCCACTGTGTCTAACCCCGGGCACCATGGCACCCCGCAGAGAGCGTCTTGCAGAAATTCCGTAAAAGCTTCAGTTTACGGTTCTACAAGCGGGGAGTCGCGTGCGCGGAGCCTGCGGCGCCTTCCTGCAGCGTGCCGCCGGCTAGTGGTCGCCCAGAGGAGGAGGACGAGGACTGTGAGGACTGCGAAGACTGTGAGGAGGACGAGGGCGGCCCGCCGGCCGGTGGCACACAGGGAAGGCCTGCCGACAGGCCCGACGACAGGGCGGACGGCAACACGGCCAGGGATGAGGACGGAATGGAAGGAGGACTGAGGTGAGAGGAGGCACGAGGGTGCGGTGGATTTGCGGTGCTGATGGTGTAGTAGGGGGATTAGTGGCGAGGTAGAGGATTAATTGTGAACAGGCTTTGTCGTTTGAGGTTTGGAGCATTTACACAAGGGATTATTGTGAAGGATTAGTTTTGACCTGGCTGTGAATGATGATAGTGTGGTTTTGCACAAGGTCTGCAGTGGAAATCAAAGCTGATGCCAAAATGTTTTGACTGTTGTCAACTTCAAATATTAACGTCGAATGGTCTTCATCGGCGTTCCGTAAATGCCAACCGTCTTCACATAAACTCATGATGTCTCTTTCCTTTTACTGCCTCAGTTAATGGGCCTTTTATCGAAACTGTTCCCGCTTTTTGTTGACAACCAACTGCATTTCGACGCCAGCGCGCGCTCGACCTTGGCTCGATAGTGCCATTGCGTGCGTGAGCGTGCCTTCCGCCTACCAGCATCGTGCCGGTAAAAGGCGCCACCCGCTGATCTCGATGGCTGCGCTCGGCGTTTATGGCTCGCTGGGTGAGATCGGAACTGGGCCGTGCAGGGTGGTGTATTGTGCGCACCCCTGAAGATGGTGGAGTCATCAGATGACCTGGAGACTCGGCCGGAACGGGCGGTGCGCGGAGTGGCTGATGCGGGGATTGTTCTGGAGCGTGAGTGTGGGGCAGAGATGGCTCGCATCACGCAAAGGGTCGGATGGCGACAGTCACGATGGCTAGGATCTGTAGACATGCGTTATGGTTTAGTGTCGCCCACTGCAGCCCACGCATTTTGTATTGATGAGATTCATGTTTAATAGTGTTCGGCCTCTTAGCGTGTGACTATGAGGTAAAATTATTTAGTTTGTATTACAGAGGTTGCTAATCAGTAACCAAACAACGATATGGTAGACTGTTAATTGTTAGCTACTGTAACATTGTGAAGTAACAATCAGTGGCGGGCGTCTGTCTCCTAAAATAGCAAGACAGTTAGTGCCTCGTCTCTCAAGGACAGCTGCCTCACACCTGAACAGTCGAATGCTGAACGGGCCTCGTCCCTTCCCTCTGCAGATACGAGCTCTGGTAACACTGCTGCTCGGCGACACAGGCAGTGTCACGCCCTCTAGTCTGCAATCCTAACCACTTCACTGACCATGTCAAGAGGGCGCATTTTCCTGTGGTCCCGTCTGACCTCTGTGTGACCTGTGTGACCTGTGTGACCGCCGTCTGACCTCTGTGTGACCGCCGTCTGACCTCTGTGTGACCTCTGTGTGACCGCCGTCTGACCTCTGTGTGACCGCCGTCTGACCTCTGTGTGACCTCTGTGTGACCGCCGTCTGACCTCTGTGTGACCGCCGTCTGACCTCTGTGTGACCGCCGTCTGACCTATGTGTGACCGCCGTCTGACCTCTGTGTGACCGCCGTCTGACCTCTGTGTGACCGCCGTCTGACCTCTGTGTGACCGCCGTCTGACCTCTGTGTGACCGCCGTCTGACCTCTGTGTGACCGCCGCCTGACCTCTGTGTGACCGCCGTCTGACCTCCGTCTGACCTCCACCTAATAACCACCCTATCCGCAGACTGGTACCCCGCGCTTGGCGCTCCAGCAAGGAACGTCGCAGACGTCTCAAGAAGGAGGCGCGCAGCGCCAAGTGCTCGAGTGCCGACAGCGGAGACAGCGGGATCCAGATGGAGATGGCGGCGGCGGCGGCAGCGGCTGCCGGGATAGCGGACAGCCCCGGCGTGCGGCGGAGGCTGCGGAGTGCTGCCGATGCTGAAGAGGTGGCTGCCGAGCCGCGAAGAGAGAAGCGGCCACTGTCTGATATATCGGGCAGCTCCATCATCGAGGAGATCAAGGTGAGGAGTGGTGAGGAGAGGGGGAGGGGTGGTATTGGATGAAGGGTGGGTGGTGGTTGGAGCCAGGGTGATTGCCCCGAATGGTGACAGGGTGAGTGGTGGTTGGAGCCAGGGTGATTGCCCCGAATGGTGACGGGGTGAGTGACCGGACTGGTGGTCAGAGTTGAGGGAAGGGAATGTAGAAAAGATCATTCTGAAGTTAAGCACGGAATAAAACTTGCTGACAAATGAAGGTTTATACTTGAAAAGTAACACGTATTTTTGCGATATCACTCCAGGTCTAAGACACTTTTAAGAAAGTCATAACTTTCTATAGGCTAATCAGCATGCTCTACCTTTTCTGGCCCCTGGCACCTTCATCTGTCGCTGGTGTCAATGACCTTTTTCTGGCCTCAGTTCGGCAGAGCGATGCACCCTGGGCAGTGCGCGGGAACAATAAAGTGGCACTAAATTCTTCGAGACTAGGGATGTTAACAGTGTTCCAGTGAAAGTGCGGAACTTGGACTGGGTTGGAATTTGTATTCAATTCTGACCCGGCAACGCATCGTTATCAGTTTAATCTCACTTTCGAGAAGGCAGGGTAAGGTCGCTCCCCGTTTTACGCCCTAACTTCAAAAGTTGCGACAATTTATGACCTGGGACCTTTCCTCTAAAAGCCTTTAACGAGTCTCACAGCGAACACTTAACACCCGTTTCGAGATCCGCCGCATATTCAATCGACAGGAGAAATTGACAGTTCATTGTTTATGTCCAGGATCGGGTCTGGGGACCGAAACCCGATCTCCGGCGTCTTGTCAAGGGGCTCCTCGAGCTGAGGCATCGTCCGACCCCCCGGCAGCGGGAACCCGACCCTCTAGATCGGCAGATAGCTTGTTTACCGGTCTACGCGGGCGTTGACGGATGGGTGTCTGGTCGCGTGCCTGAGAGGATCTTCTGCGGGAGACTGCTGCCTGGTGAGGGGAGATAATGGGGAGGATCATCAGCCTGTTGGTGACGCTGTCGGATGCCCATCTTGCGTCGCCCGAGGGTGGCTTCTTGCTTCCTTGTCAAGGGGAGGGGAGAGAGGAGAGGAGAGGAGAGGAGAGGAGAGGAGAGGAGAGGAGAGGAGAGGAGAGGAGAGGAGAGGGGAGGGGAGGAGAGGAGAGGAGAGGAGAGGAGAGGAGAGGAGAGGAGAGGAGAGGAGAGGAGAGGAGAGGAGAGGAGAGGAGGGGAGGGGAGGGGAGGGGAGGGGAGGGGAGGAGAGGAGAGGAGAGGAGAGGAGAGGAGAGGAGAGGAGAGGAGAGGAGAGGAGAGGAGAGGAGAGGAGAGGAGAGGGGAGGGGAGAGGACCGCTACGTTACTGTGATAAGAGGGGCGCCTCCTGTTCCGATGCCACTGGAAAGGTTTGAACTGAAACCAACACGTTCGTTTGTTGGGCTCCGCCACCATAGGATAGAACGCTGGTAAGAAGAGCACAACAAAAGTGAATGCAAACAATCGCAATTGTATCGGATCTTTGACGAAAATGAATGCATGACACTAGTATTTCTCGCTCAGGTACCAAAGGATTTTTTGCCGTTTACACATCTCTAACTACCAAACCACTATACAAATAATTGTACATTTGTAATCTAGATTTTGCGCCCAGACACGGTGTGCCTGAATAGTTTTTTACATTTCGCAATATATGTTCCGCCCCCGGCCGCGGCATGACGGACGGTGCTTCAGATAAGGCGCTGGCTAAGTCGGCAGCTGCTGATGCCGTGGCTGATAGGGCCCGATAGTGCCGCCGGCTGCTCCGCGACCCGTACGGTCACCGCCCCCGGCACTGAACCCTGACCGACCTTATCACTCCTCTGCCTCCGTCTATCGGTACAGGAGCCAGAAGGCAGAGGGCAAACGGCAGCGGTTTACGGCGGAACAGCCGCATTCCGAGAGGTGGGTATTAAAAACCTAGTGGTGGTACGACGGCTGCGATCTGTAGATCTGTATCTGCAGAATAGAATAGAACATTTCAAGATGCGTGTATCAGTCGCTGTCCTTGGTGTTATAAGAACTTTCTAAGACATCATGTCGTTTCAGCAGTAGTTGTTTGTGATAACATAGGGGAACTGTCTGATTACCCCATGTACAAAATTAGTAGCCGAACACAATAGCGAAAACAAACACAGACACGCGCGTAACATCCACGGCGTATGTCTACTAATTACCCCTGCAATTAACTCGCCACAGCACTGTTGACAGCAGACACTTCATTCAGCTGGCGTTGACCATCCGTCGTTGTGTCGCCATCTTGTTTTGTCCTGGCCGCAAGCCTGACACGGTTGGTTCACAGTGATCCACTGCCCACCACGGTCTCCGTCCCTGCCGTCCCCAGCGCCGGGGACTGCGCCTCTCACTGGCGATTTTTGCGCGAACCTGCGGTGCGGGCGGCGAAAGTTGCGCGCATTACTCATTAGTGCATCTGGCGCTGCGCAACGAACAGCGGTGCGTGGGAGAGAACAGATGCGTCTTCTCACCCAGTCTCCTCCTCCAGGCATGGCGCGGCAGGGTTTGTTTTATTGGAATTTCGCAAAAGGGTGTTATTATGTGATGGCGTATCTTGCTCGGGTCTATCCTGATGACTGCTATAAGTACTTAGAGCTTAGTATCCGACAGATCAGACGATAGTTATTCGACGCTTATTTTCCGCGACTGTCATAGTGATCATATAGATCATAGTGATCATAGTGATCATAGTGATCATAGTGATCATAGTGATCATAGTGATCGTAGTGATCATAGTGATCATAGTGATCATAGTGATCATAGTGATTATAGTGATCATAGTGATCATAGTGATCATAGTGATCATAGTGATCATGGTGTGGGTGGTATGAATTGGTCCGATGCTTCGTTTTCGCATGTCGGCTACGTTAGGTTACCCTGATCGTGACGTCACATGACGGGACTTGACGGCGTGACTATGACATCACGTGACAGTGATGTCGGTGACATGAGACTGGCGGGTTCGATGTCTGTCCTGGCCCATCACGGACACCTGTAAGCGGTGTCAGCTGCGCGCGCGGTGGCGATGATGGGTGGAGCCCCGTTACCCTGACCCAGCTCGGCACCACCCTGTACGCTCCTAGGAAATGCTGGTATCCGCGTGGGTGTGTGTATAATGGAGCCGGCGAATTCCGCCCTTATTGGCTAGTGGGAAGAGATCACTCGCTTATCACCACTCATTGGCATACCGTGGAGCTGGGATCTATCGCAAAGAGTCGCAGTTTTGAATAGATTACTTGACAGCGTGTGAAAATTATACCGGTTGGCTGAGGTAATCACGAGGGCTTAATGTTAATCTGAGAACAAAAACGGAGTTCCGTGTTCTTTGGCGGTGTTGTGACCTCTCCGTCCTTGACCACGTCTTAAAATTAATAATTAATCATCGCGCAGCCCATCGTTGTTTTGTTTTCCTCCTTTTGTCTATTGAACATCGTATTGAAAACAAAGAAACTAAAGCAGCACGTTTTCCTGCTCGTGCTCATGCTATATGTCATGGTAGTGAATATTCGCTGGCAATTCATCCAGGATTGGTGGAGACTTGGGAACGAGGCTGTTTCTCTGTTACATCTCGCTTCCTAGTAGCCGGACAGTAACCGCCTCCGTCGATATCGAGATCTCGGCCCTGGCTGCGCCGCTGCGCCGCTGCGCCGCTGCGCCGCTGCGCCGCTGCGCCGCTGCGCCGCTGCGCCGCTGCGCCGCTGCGATCTTGTGGTCTGGCCGGGACATGACTCAGTGTTTCCTCTCTGAGGGCGCTGCGCTGTATACTGTGTTCGGCTATACGGCGACCGCATGCCAGACGCCACCACCACCGCCGCAGAGCCGGTGTTACCGCCGCTATCGGAACGTTCGTCCGCTCGCTGGCTTGATATCACGTCCGGGGAGCGGTACGGGACTGCACGGGACAGGAGCGGGACGGGAGCGGGCAGACAGACAGTGGAGCGACCGCGCAGCCGCGGGTGTGGAGTGGTCTGGTGTGAGGTCTCGGTGGTTACTGGTCATTTGACCCATTGGTCACTGGATAGACAGAGGGAGCAGACCCGGAGGAACAGGGGGGAGCGGACCCGGCGGAGCAGGAGACCGACAGACGGAGGGAGCGGACCCGGTGGCCGCGGAATGTGACACGGTGAGTGAGAGGGGCAGGACGAGGTGTGTCGAAATATGAGAGGCGAGAGGTGGTATCAAGTCGAAATCAACTGAACCGTAGTAGGAGCGGTCAGCTGACTTCCATCTCGGTGTGTACGCCTCAGTAGGCCGCGCCAGTCTGACGGAGAAAGTGGCAGTAACATGTGGCGTCCTGTCGTCTATTCCGCTCCTGCGCTTGGCTCAGTGTGACAGGCCCGTCTCTTTTCTTTATGCCGTCGTAGTTTACAGTAATTGCACCAGGCTTCTTGAATTCTCCTAGGCTCTTATCTTGCTCCATATGCCACGTGAACCTTGGAAGAATTCGATATACGGTGGCTGCACGTGCAACAAAGGGAGGGATACAGAGAAGATGCTTATCTTGAACTCACGACCACAGCTCAGTTCAGTAACATTAACGGGTCTATTCTAAATTGTCCGTTATGCCGTGCTGGGAAGCGACCTTTCCTGGTCACCATCCATGGGATGTTGATGCGGCCCACATAAACTTCAACAGCGTTTGACTCACAGTAAAATATACATACAATTTATATTCACATAACGTTTAAAGATCATTATTTATGTCTATTACGCATTTAGCTGGCATCTAAAATGTGTGTCCTTCACTGCGTAGCGGTTTATCGTTCACCCGCTTTGAACTCTGTAGTGCACTCCTTCTTAATGCTGCCTCCAATCTGAATCTATGCTTTAAATCGGCCTGACACGGACAGTAGCTGCCGGTCTGTGTCTCTGCCCCTGCCCCCCCCCCCCTCAATCTCTTCTCTTCATCGCTGGTCACACACCGACGGTCACACGATATACGACATTTTTGGCTTCCACGGCCCGTCTGCCTGCCGCCGTGGCTGGGTCGGGCGGCCGGGCGGCCGGAGCCGGGCGTGGACGGCGTGTCTCCAGCCGTGAAGCAGGGTCCGGGGGTGGACGGCCGTATAATGGACGACTTGCGGGCTATAACCGGACCCGTCACAGCCGCTACAGCTGTGGCAGGGTTGTGACAGCTGTGGAACAACTGTGGCAGCTGTCTCAGAGCTGTGACAGAGCTGTGGCAGGGATGTGGCAGGGCTGTGGCAGAGCTGTGGCAGAGCTGTGGCAGGGCTGTGGCAGGGCTGTGGCAGAGCTGTGGCAGAGCTGTGGCAGAGCTGTGGCAGAGCTGTGGCAGGGCTGTGGCAGAGCTGTGGCAGAGCTGTGACAGCCCAGCAGCAGCTCTGTGTTCAGGAGCTGGGGGATCGGTTTCGCTCCCACAACGCTCGACACCACCGGGGGATATCGATATGGGTCGCGTGTGCCGGACTGAGCACAGGATCAGATGGAATGTAACGTATGGATGGTGTCCGTTCCTGGTCATGCTGTCCCTCTTTCACTGGCTGATGTTGTTGTTGTTGTCTTCCTCCGGCAGGATCACTCCGGCTCGTACCCCTTTCTGTGATCGGTGGCTAAGCAAATATAACCTAACATCACCTGGCATTATTTTGTTTGTCGCATTTGTACACGATGTTGCGGATATTCACGGCATGCAGGGGAGGAGCTCGATGCCGACTCTGCCACCGCCACTGTGGCAGCTTAGTATCATCACTGTGCCTAGTCCGTGTCACCACGCTGTTGTCTGGTGTCATCTCTGTGTTGTGTGGCATCACTGTGCCTAGTCTGTGTCACCACGCTGTTGTCTGGTGTCATCTCTGTGTTGTGTGGCATCACTGTGCCTAGTCTGTGTCACCACGCCGTTGTCTGGTGTGTCATCTCTGTGTTGTGTGTCATCACTGTGCCTAGCCCGTGTCACCACGCCATTATCTGGTGTCATCTGTGTTGTGTGTCATCACTGTGCCTAGTCCGTGTCACCACGCTGTTATCTGGTGTGTCATCTCTGTGTTGTGTGTCATCACTGCCTAGTCTGTGTCACCACGTTGTTGTCTGGTGGAATGATGCGTATCCTATCGTGGGCGGAAGGGAATATGACTACACGGGCGACACTGTCACCACCGGGCGATACTGTCATCACCAGTGTGACCTCAGTGTACCAGACCAGGCGGGACGGCGAGGGTGTCTGCTTCCTTTCCTCCCGTCTGACCCTCCCGACGCCTTCTCTGCGTTCCAGGCGGGACGGCGTGGGTGTCTGCTTCCTTTCCTCCCGTCTGACCCTCCCGACGCCTTCTCTGCGTTCCAGGCGGGACGGCGTGGGTGTCTGCTTCCTTTCCTCCCGTCTGACCCTCCCGATGCCTTCTCTGCGTTCCAGGCGGGACGGCGTGGGTGTCTGCTTCCTTTCCTCCCGTCTGACCCTCCCGATGCCTTCTCTGCGTTCCAGGCGGGACTGCAGAGCGAGGTGAAGCGGCGAAGTAAGCTGGTCCGCCGCACCCACTCGGACCTGGGCTCGGACCTGGTGCGGGGATACAGCCGACAGATGTCGCAGCCGGCGCCCATCACCGAGCACCCGACCATGACGGTGGGACGGAGACCCCACGTCCACCACCACCAGCACCAGCACCGGCTCAGGAAGAGGTGAGGAGCTCGGGCAGAGGTGCTACCCACTCAGGAGACGATGAGATTTGGACGGGTGGCGGGGAGTGGTGCTTCCAAATCTGGAGGAGAGTGGGTTGGTGGTAGCTCTTATGTGTAGGAAGGTATCATCGGCTCAATGGAAGGTCGACGCAGGGGTCGGATTCCTGCTTCTGAAGGATGGGAATGATCATGGCTGACGCGAACAGAGACGTGGTTTGCAGTGATGTGCGAAAAGGTCAGAGCGTGAATACACATGCGGTTTATTCTAGGCCATAATTTACATATTAAATCATGCATGTGAGTTACTTATCCTGTGCGCGCTGAGACGATAGAATATCCCCTCGATACAGTGAACCATCCGCGTTGCAGCGCCTTCATCGCACACTGTCCTGCACCAGTATCTTCTCACCGTGCTCCCGTTACCCGCACGTGCCGCCTGCTGGACACGTGTCCGAGTTGTGCCGTGCGAGATAGCTGCCGTCTGCGCTGCTCCTCCACGCGCTCCCGTTACCCGCACGTGCTGGCCACGTGTCCGAGTTGTGCCGTGTGAGATAGCTGCCGTCTGCGCTGCTCCTCCACGCGCTCCCGTTACCCGCACGTGCTGGCCACGTGGCCGAGGTGTGCCGTGTGAGTTAGCTGCCGTCTGCGCTGCTCCTCCACGCGCTGCCGTTACCCGCACGTGCCGGCCACGTGGCCGAGGTGTGCCGTGTGAGTTAGCTGCCGTCTGCGCTGCTCCTCCACGCGTCCCGTTACCCGCACGTGCCGGCCACGTGGCCGAGGTGTGCCGTGTGAGTTAGCTGCCGTCTGCGCTGCTCCTCCACGCGTCCCGTTACCCGCACGTGTTGGACACGTGGCCGAGTTGTGCCGTGTGAGATAGCTGCCGTCTGCGCTGCTCCTCCACGCGCTCCCGTTACCCGCACGTGCCGGCCACGTGGCCGAGTTGTGCCGTGTGAGATAGCTGCCGTCTGCGCTGCTCCTCCACGCGCTCCCGTTACCCGCACGTGCCGGCCACGTGGCCGAGTTGTGCCGTGTGAGATAGCTGCCGTCTGCGCTGCTCCTCCACGCGTCCCGTTACCCGCACGTGCCGGCCACGTGGCCGAGGTGTGCCGTGTGAGTTAGCTGCCGTCTGCGCTGCTCCTCCACGCGTCCCGTTACCCGCACGTGCCGGCCACGTGTCCGAGTTGTGCCGTGTGAGTTAGCTGCCGTCTGCGCTGCTCCTCCACGCGTCCCGTTACCCGCACGTGCTGGACACGTGGCCGAGTTGTGCCGTGTGAGTTAGCTGCCGTCTGCGCTGCTCCTCCACGCGCTGCCGTTACCCGCACGTGCTGGACACGTGGCCGAGTTGTGCCGTGTGAGATAGCTCTGCCGTCTGCTCTGTCCCGCACAGCAATATGTCTCGCAGTGAGGCAATAATGAAATCTGACTCCATCTCTGCTGTGAGCCGTGTGTTAATTGATGGTGGCTGCTTGGGCATTGGAGATGTTCCATTGTGCCGGTATGCGGGACTGCACTGCGAAAGCTGTCGAGTTGTGTCAGTAGGTAGCCGTTTTTTCGGTTGTTTGGATTAGGATAGTATATGCTGGCGTTGTTTTGCAACCACTTGGTTAATGGTTTTGGGGTTCTGAAAAGTTTGCAGCGGACATTTCACCTGGTGATTCGGTGTGGGCATGCTAGTGGAAAGTGAGTTTGCCTCTCACCGGATATGTTTGCTGTTGGGTACCATTCTCCCGGTTACCGTCACGGGTTATACAATCACTCGTCTGTGCGGGTCAACATGGCGACATTTCGGAAATGGCGGTGGACGCCAGTGAGTGAATTGGACATTGTTACACACTCTCACCGTCATTGTGGGGACGGAGAGGGCGGGGTGGCCGCGGCTCAATGGCTCGTTGTAGGAGACGCCGGGCTGCGCATCTTCCGACATTCACTCCAGAGACATTGTCTGACGCAGAAGTGGGCATTGTTTGGCCTGTTTAGGCGTGGTTCCGGGCCGGATTGTCGGGATAGTTTCGATGTTGGACATGTCACGGACGTGAGGGACGTGAGCGACGTGAGGGAACGGTCGAAAGTGGAAGTGAATAGTACTTTACCGCGGGCCATAGATAGCTGTGTACTAACCTTTCATGTCAAGTTGGGAGTAACCCCCGTGCTGCTCCTTTCCTTTCCCCTTTGCTTCAATACGTGTGCTTGCGTCTTTCTGCCCCGAAATGGAACACCCAAATTATACATGCGCATCGTTTCAACAATGGGGTTGGGGACAGGTATTGGGTTTTACGCATAACACAATTCAGCGTATTGTCTCGATTTTTCGATATACTTCTCACACACATCTTAGATCGCCTTCTGTCCTAAAACTTCCTCTTAACTTCTCATATAAAAATGATTTTTGTTTGTGACGTCACGACACTCGTGATTTGTGACGGCTACTTTTGATTTTCACTATGGTCATGACGTCACAACTACTAGGACATGAGCTTAATTGTTTTAGTTTTTAATAATTTTGAGTTCATTTCACATTTTTTATAAAGAAATATTTATTTTATGAAAAAAATATCCTTGTTTTATGAACCAAAACATTGGTATCTTACAAAATTATCCCAACCCCATTGTTATTTTGAGGGATCCTCTTTATTGGAGCTAATTCCAAATAACATTACATAATTTTGTTTCTACTCTTAAAAATGAAGAAGGGACGCATACTCTTCATTTTGCAACTCGTGTGATGTTCTCATCGACGACCAACTCAATGCAATGAAGTATACTGATGTATACTGTATACTGATGTATACTGTATACTGATGTATACTGTATACTGAAGCATACTGAGGTATACAGTGTACTAGCATTTACAAATTTGGGTGGAAAACGACACCGTTATGGATGCTATTTTCCACTCTTTTTCCTGCGTTTTATTGTTAATTTTCTACTCCTTATTTCAAAAATATATTGGATAATAGAACCCTGATTCTGATTTATTAAGGCAATGATAGGGACAGCCTGTGGAGGGAAAAATTGGTAAGAATGGCATAGATAATAACTAATTCTGGTAAGCGGGTAATTGGGTATTGATAAAGCCGAGTACATATGTTTTTGGTTCTATTTCAACTCTAGCTTATTTTTGGCGAGAATTTTCCACTCCGCCGCACCCCAGCTCCAAAGCAATCTAGGACCCTGGGTATACACATGCAGAATACTGTTACTGTTGACACCTCAGCAGCTGTATTTAACTATTTTCTGTACCCATCTCCTCTGACACGCCCCCCCCCCCCCCCCCCCCCCCCCTCCGTCTGCCTGCAGCATGGGTCGGGCGCGAGGCACCTCCCGCCTGCGTCGCTCCCTATCGGACCCGAGCGTGGCGCCCTCTCCACCTCCCACCAGCGGCCGGCCGCCAGCCGTCCCGCGGCCGGGCACGCCACCGACGACGACGCCATCTCTGAGTCGGATGAGGACACTTCTATCTGACGACGAGAGCCGCCGCCGGCCGGTGAGTGCGCAGGGAAGAGTTGGGCTAGCTGAAGGGTTGATAACAGATATGTTACGCGCAGATATGTTTGGTACTGGGATGTGGCAGGTCTGTGCCAACGAAAGCTTGGCTTTTGCCAGATAGTTGGATATCAATTGAACTTACGCTGCTCGTTTACTGCACTGTATTTGTCTTCGGCATTGGGCTTGCCACGCCTTTCTCACGTCCTGTGGACGTCTCGGCATGCTCTGGAGTCGTTTGGCCTGACCTGACCTGTGCTATCCTGTATGCATAGGCGTACACAAGGGGAGGGGCAAACGGGAGCATTTGCCCCCCCCCCCCCCTGAAGGTCTGTACGTGCCCCAAACAATGAATTAAAGGTCGATGAGGTCGACAAAATCGACAATATTTTTTTTAAAGAGAAAAATGTGAAAATATGCCCTTTTAAAAATATAGCCGGCCAAATCCGGTGAGTTTTTTGGTGGGATTACTTTATGCCCCCCCTGAGCAAAAATTGCCCCTCCTGAAGTGAATCCTGAGTACGCTACTGCCTGTATGTGACCTTACCTGCCCCGACCTTTGACCTGCCCTCTGTCTGTGACCTAACTTGACCTGACCCGCCCGCCTGTCCACAGCAGCTGATGCGGACATTTGAACCCGCCGAGGACTCCGTGGTGTACGCCGAGGCGCACTGGGACTATATCACACTCGACCCCGACGAACTGGCCTTCAAGGCTGCGACGTGATCGAGGTGCACGACTGCTCCGACCGCACTGGTGGCATGGAGCCCACCAGCGCAGTCAGGGGTGGTTCATGGCCGCCTTCGTACGGGTGAGTCGCGGAGGCGGGGGCAGAGGCGGAAGTGGATGTGGATGTGGATGTGGATGTGCATGTGGTGTGAGGGGGAGGGGGCGCGATAATAGGGAGGAGCATGGAATGAGAGTGGAATGGGAGGAGAGGGATGGGGCAGGGATTAGTGGAACATGGGTAGGGAATAGAGGACGAGAAGAGGGTAGGAGAACAATTGGTGAAGGTTGAGCAGGGACGAGAGAGTGAGAGAGAGAGAGAGAGGAGAGAGAAGACGAGAGACGGAGAGAGAGAGAGAGAGAGAGAGAGAGAGAGAGAGAGAGAGAGAGAGAGAGATGATGAGAGAGAGAAGAGAGAGAGAGAGAGAGAGACAGAGAGAGAGGAGAGAGAGGAGAGAGAGAGAGAGAGATGAGAGAGAGAGAGAGAGAGAGTGAGAGAGAGAGAGAGAGAGAGAGAGAGAAGAGAGAGAAGAGAGAGAGAGAGAGAGAGAGAGGAGAGGAGAGAGTAGAGAGAGGAGATGCGAGAGGAGAGAGAGAGAGAGGAGGAGAGAAGAGAGAGAGAGAGAAGAGAGAGAGAGAACGGAGAGAGAGTAGAGAGAAGAGGGTGGGAATGTTCGCCCTAGAAGTCGTGTCGGAAGAAAGCCGATATTGCGGTGGAGTTAATGGTGCCAAAATCTCTAGCACTTAGCTGTGCTTTTGGTGAGAGAAGTGGCAGGAATGCTAGGAGGCATCCTAGAGACTTGTGTGTTTGGCTTCCGTCGTTTCCGTTCGCCAGCTGACTTTTTCGGTCGTGGGCCAGCATTTGTCTCTTTCGAACGCTTTTATACGTCAAACCATGTCATGATCAAATTATGTCCGTTCTGAACTGTGCAGGCCTCGTCTGTTCGCACTGTTTCTGACCTGGTTACTGGAGTGACCCCCCTCCTCCTCCTCCTTCCCTCACAGCTGCGCGTGAGCCAGGAAGACCGTAGAGGAGACGCTGGACGCCATCCGGTCGGGCACGATACGCCCTCAGCTGACGCGCAAACAGTCCGTCTCGCTGGCTCTCACACGACAAGTCCGGGCTAAGGTCGTCATGGAGATCCTCAGTTCGGAGCGCGCCTTCGTCAGGACGTCGGCCACGTCATAGAGGTGAGGAACGCTGGGTGGCGGCGTTATAATAGAAGGTGGGGGACGACTAGTGGTAATGTTGAAAAGGTGGGTAATGGGTTGATGAGGATTGAGGGGGAAGTAGGGCAAAGGTGCTGCTCCGGACAATGCGGGGGAAGTTTAAGTGGGTTGCAACGAGAAACAATGATGTATTGATTATTGAATCTAGTGAGATGGTCTTAAATCTCGCGTAGTTCTCTTTAATATGTCGAGCGTTGATATTTGCCCGTGAGCTGTTTGTCTTGCCCCCCCCCCCCCCCCCTGGAATTATTAGTAAATCGTTGATTGTCTCGCATTGATTCTGAAAAAACTGCGATGCACCTTGTGTCAAACAATAAGTCGTTGGAATACACGCTAACTATCAAGATACTAACAAACGA
Source organism: Chirona hameri (assembly GCA_036785665.1). Taxonomy (NCBI): domain Eukaryota; kingdom Metazoa; phylum Arthropoda; class Thecostraca; order Balanomorpha; family Balanidae; genus Chirona; species Chirona hameri. The sequence continues at coordinate 7,124 of JAXIVJ010003430.1, read as the reverse complement.
TATCGATACTATCATATCATATGATTCTCGATTCTAGCATATGATATCGATTCTAGCATATGATCCTCGATTCTAGCATATAGATCTGATTCTAGCATATTATATCGTGCGATGCTGCTCTTATTACAGAGTACCCGCTTCTGACGCCATCTTTTCGCCGTCCTTCCGCAGGGCTACATGCGTCAGGTGGTGCGGACGTCTGACCTCTTCACGCCTGAGCACGTGGCCACCATCTTCGCAACATCGAGGAGCTGCACCGCTTCCAGACGGAGTTCCTGCGACGCCTGGAGAGCCGCGTGGACCGCGCGCGGCCCCCATGCCAGCTGCTATCGGTGCCGCCTTCGTCGAGTTTGTGAGTGCTGCGGGGATGGGGGAGTGGCAGCGACTCCGACGTTCAGGTCGGCGAATTGAGGGTGGGGTTGTAAGACTGATTGGAGCCACCAGTCTAGATTGGCAGCCTGTGGCCGGATGCCTGCTGGTCTGGTGGAATTGTGATAATCTCCGGGCTGCATGTTTGTCCGCGGAGTTGGGGTCTTTTTAGGTTTGAATCCGCCTCGTTTGAAGTGTGATTGTGGTATATAATTCTGGTAGGGTGTTTTTTGTGTGTTTGTACGAGAGCAGTTGACATTCGGCTGTCAAATGTAAAATATGATAAATTAAGAAATAATTAGGGTATCGTGGGCTTGTTGACCTGTTAACCGGTTTAGAACATTGTGTGATGTCACGTATTCATGATGAACCTTCGTATTGTAGCGCTGAACAACATATTCAGCAACAGCACTTGTTTACTATGACTTTCATACGACAATGGCTCTTCATGACTGTCGACTTAACACGACGGTTGCCTGTATCCCCCGCAGCAACACGGGTTCTCGATATACGCTGATTACTGTAACAACCACCCGTCGCGGTGTCGGAGCTTGTCAGCAGCTCTACAAGAACAACCGCTACAATCCACTTCTTCGAGGCCTGCCGGCTGCTGCGAGACATGATCGACATCTCGCTGGACGGCTTCCTCCTGACGCCCATACAGAAGATCTGCAACATACCCGCTCCAACTGGCCGAGCTGCTCAAATACACCAAGGTACGACGCTGGGGTGGGGGGGGAGGGGGGGGCATGGGGTTTGAGGTGCCACAATGACGTGGGAGTAACAGTGGGGAACTGTCGGTATGAATCAGTGGTTAGTTGCACAGGTTTTGATGTGTAATGAAGGGCTATTTATTAGCCTCAAAGGTTGCGAAATAGTTTTCAAGGTTTGTACCTAGATGATGATGATTGGGTTTTAGGGCGCTCGCAAGCTATCTGGTTATGTGGCGCCCAGAGGCTGTACCTAGCATGATTTGTCTGAATACCTGATTATCTTGTATTTATAATTAAATGGGATACAACGACGATATTTATATCTGCAATTTACTTGTGTCCAAAGTGTTGAAAGGCAACCGGATGATTTCGTTTAGTCAATACTTGGTGCATATTTATTACAGCGCTGTTACTTATTGATACATGCACCCTCTTGCCCCTGACACAGCTCTGCTGACACCATCTCTGTCTGTTTTCAACAAATGGACCACCCGAGGCCCCCTTCTTACTGCTGACACTGTCCTCCGTCTGTTTCACCAGATGGACCACCCGAAGCCCCCTTCTTACTCCGGACACTGATCACCGTCTGTTTCACCAGATGGACCACCCCGAGGCCACCCTTCTTACTGCTGACACCATCTCCGTCTGTTTCACCAGATGGACCTGCCGAGGCCCCCGTCGTACTGCTGACACTGTCTCCGTCTGTTTCACCAGATGGACCCACCGATGGCCCCTTCTTAACTGCTGATACTGTCTCAGTCTGTTTCACCAGATGGCCCCACCCGATACCCCCTTCGTACTGCTGAACACCATCTCCGTCTGTTTCACCAGAATGAGCCACCCGAGGCCCCCTTCTTACTGCTGGACACACTGTCTCCGTCTGTTTTCACCAGATGGACCACCCCGAGGCCCCCTTCTTACTGCTGACACTGTCTCCGTCTGTTTCACTCAGATGGACCACCCGAGGCCCCTTCTTACTGCTGACACCATCTCTTGTCTGTTTTCAACAAATGGACCACCGAGGCCCCCTTCTTACTGCTGACACCATCTCCGTCTGTTTCACCAGATTGACACCCGAGGCCCCTTCTTACTGCTGACACTTGTCTTCGTCTGTTTCTATGCCAGATGGACCACCCGAGGCCCCCTTCTTACTGCTGACACTGTCTCCGTCTGTTTCACCAGATGACCACACCGAGGCCGCCTCTTCTTACCCTGCTGACACTGTCTCCGTCTGTTCACCAGATGGACCACCCGAGGCCCCCTTCTTACTGCTGACACCATCTCTGTCTGTTTCACCAGATGGACCACCCGAGGCCCCCGATCTTACTGCTGACACTGTCTCCGTCTGTTTCACCAGATGGACCACCCGAGGCCCCCTTCTTACTGCTGACTCACTGTCTCCGTCTTTTTCAACAGACGGACACCCAGACTACGAGCACGTACGGCAGGCGCAGGCGGTGATGAAGTCCGTGGCCGTAGGCGTCAACGAGTCCAAGCGGCGGATGGAGAGTCTGGAGAAGCTGGCCGCCTGGCAGATGAAGGTCGAGGGCTGGATGTGTGAGAGCGATGGACAGGAGGGAAGAGGGAGAAGGGGGCAGATGGATGTCGAGGGCTGGATGGTGAGAGAGATGGACAGAGGAGGGGGAGAGGGGGGCAGATGGATGTCGAGGGCTGGATGGTGAAATGGGGAGGACGGGGAGGCGGCAGATGGATGTCGAGGGCTGGATGGTTGAGATGATGGATGGATGGATGGATATGGATGATGGATGGATGGATGGAATGGATGGATGGATGGATGGATGGATGGATGGATGGGATGGATGGATGGATGGATGGATGGATGGATGGATGGATGATGGATGGATGGATGGATGGATGGATGGATGGATGGATGGATGGATGGAATGATGGATGGATGGAGGATGGATGGATGGATGGATGGATGGTATGGATGGATGGATGGATGGATGGATGGATGGAATGGATGGATGGATGGATGGATGGAGGATGGATGGATGGATGGATGGATGGATGGATGGAAGGATGGATGGATGGATGGATGGATGATGGATGAGATGGATGGAGGGGGAGAGGGGGGCAGATGGATGCCGAGGGATGGATGGTGATGAGAGATGGACGGAGGGAGGAGGAGGAGAGGCGGAGGAGGAGGAGGCAGGAGGAGGAGGAGGAGGAGGAGGAGGAGAGGAGGAGGAGGAGGAGGAGGAGGAGGAGAGGAGGAGGAGGAGGAGGAGAGGAGGAGGAGGAGGAGGAGAGAGGAGGGGGGGGCGGCAGATGGATGTCGAGGGCTGGATGGTGAGAGTGACTCTGCCTGATAGTGGATGTGGAGGGACTGGAGATATCGTACTGACACTGTAGTACTGGTGCGGTTAACTGTGTCGTATTTTGGTGCTGGTGTTGTAACCAGGTTGAAGCTGGGGGAAGTGTGAAGCTGTGAGGTTTTTAGTGAGAAGCAACGACTATGTATTCTGTTTGGCTTATGTTTAGAATGTAGGAATCTGTAATATATTTGTTTAGAGAAGTATCTACACAAGTCTTGCTTTCTACGGTGCGTGCTAACCAATTCAATACAAATGGTTAAACAAGGAGTATACTCTTTAGATAGCATCGGTGAGTTTCGCCACCAATGTCCACCTGTGACGCTTAATGTCCTCCACGCAGGGCCCGAACCTGCTGGACACGAGCTCGGAGCTGATCCACCAGGGTGAGGTCAGCAAGCTAACCTCTCCAGCTGGTCTAAGGAGGTGTGCACACTGTTTCTGTTCGACCACGTGCTCATCTACTGCCGCAAGGACCTGCTGAACGCAGTGTGCAAGCAGTTCAGGGGCAGGATCAACCTGGACACGGCTCAGGTGGTGGACCTTACCGATGGCAAAGGTGAGCTAACCGTCTTACTGGGCTCTTTGTGGTATCTTAGTCATGGTCCGTATTTGACGCTCTCATTGGACTTCCAGTTTCTGGCTTGAACTTTTCAAAATAATATTTCAGTGTTTTCCTAAAAGTGCTTTTTCTTTTCTTCTAAATTATATTCCATATAAGAAAGGTATTCCTTCTAATATTTAAGATTGTCCCGAATTGCTCTTAGCAAAAGACCAGTCGCTTTACGCGAACAGGAACTCGATAACGATAATGGTTCCCATGACACAGCTGGGGTACTGGCGCTACTGGACTGGGGGAAACTAACTCAAACCCTGCCCATTGCTTTTCCCAAACGCCAGTCCATCGCGCTTTGAGAAACATTGCTGTGAGCGCTCGTTCTGACATGTTCTGGACATGGTTCTGACATGCTCTGACATGCTCTGACATGCTCTGACATGTTCTGGCATGCTCTGACATCGCTCAGACATGTTCTGACATGTTATACAACATGTTCCCACTCTGTTCCATGCAGACGAGTTCTCTGGCGTGACGGTGCGGAACGCGATGCGGGTGCACCTCGCAGCTGAAGAACAAGTGGAACATCTTCTGCTGCAAGTCCGAGGACGAGAAGCTTTGCGATGGATGCTCAAGTTCCGGTCAGTGATGCGTACAAATGTGTTATTTTATTTGCTTTCTGTGACATTAAAGTTAAAAGCATGCTCAATCTATATGTTTGGATCGCGAATTGAGCACCAGTGAAGGGTGAAGTAATTAGTTGGATGGGGACGCTGCTGGACAGCCTTTGAGATGTCACAATTAAAGGAATAGGGTGAAACATATACACAAATTAAGTTATGTATTGCTTCATGATCAGTGTCATGCATTATATAATAAACAATGGATAAATAAGCTAATATATTCACTGATGGTGCCTTTGTGAGGGCAACTAGGCAGTAGTAGCGCTGTGTAAGTTTTGCCAGCCCGCCCCACTAGCCGATGGTTTGAACGCGTGGTGTCCTCATCTGTGCTGAACTGAGAGTCGGCTGAGAAAGTGTGACTGGCGTCTGACATTCTACTCACGCGCCAGCAGGAGAGCGGATACGGGTGTGCTCGCGACACGAGAGCGGCTTCCGCGTGTCGGACAAATTCGCCGGCTTGCGCAGATCGCGCCAGAAATACCAAGACACGCCGAAAAAAAGCCCAAGACGTGAGTAGAAAGTCGCCAGACGTGCGGGACGACGGTGGTGTTGATTGAGGCGTTGTCGATTGTGGCTGCATCCTGGCGATCCCCTTGGCTTACTGCTGTGAATAGTGTCCACCAATTGTGTGCTGTGTAGCACTGCCAGGGATGGATGTGGAGCAATGCCTGGTTTGTGAGTGCGTGATGTGCGTGTGTTGTGTTGTAGTTAGATGGAGAATGGGACTGTTCCAATGCGAATTAACTGATTTCTTCAACGGAATGTGTGCGTTATCCATACATGCATCAAAATTCGCACACGCTTCTGGATCATACAAGTTGCAACCATATATATTCGATAAATATTCGCATGCTTGATTCACATGCTACACTAGCCTGTCCCAGAAAGCTGCAATGGCAGGCATAGTTCCACCTACCTCTTTGTGATCCTCGCCTCATGAAACTGTCCATCTTCTGATTACGTTTCTCGAGCACGAATCAGCTTAGTGCGTAGCACCTACGATAGTAGAGCCTCTCCTGACCTGACCTGACCTGACCGGTGGTGTATGGGGGCCTCCGCAGTCCAACATCCCCGGTACGGCGTCCAATGACGCTCTCCCAGCTGAGCTCGTTCTCAGCGAGACCAGCCCCTGATCCCCAGACCCCCAGCCAGGAGGTCGTCGAAGCGGAAAGGCAAGTGCTTGCTCATCTCTTTGGACGGCAGCAGACACTAACAGGTAACTGAGAAAATGCAGAATGGAGGCGCTGCTAAACCCCGGCTCCTAATTCTCCTCGTTTTAACACGCCAGTCTCGTGTTCGCCCTCTCGCTTTAACCTGCTCGTGTTACGCCCTCTGCTTCAACCTGCTCTTGTTAACCCGCTCGCTTTACAGCTTGCTACTTGTCGCTTCGGACAACGGTGTTTCGTTCTAAGCTTCTGCCTGTTGTGCAGTGTACTGCTTCTGCTGGCCATCGTCGCTGTACGCTGCTAGATTCTTCTTTCTGATGCGCTCAAGCATAATGTATACGTTCTGTGACGTATATAATAGTGTAATTATACTGGATATTCAGCTCAATAACTCCAAAATGGCTAGGTCTGAATGCAGCTCACTGTATTTTTCAATGGCAACATGGGACACACTAATACATAATATAACATCGATATTAAGCAAAACACAAAGCAAACTAAATAAAAAGCCGTGCTGATCAAACATTATTGCATGGAAGTTATACAATGTTTCGTCCTCATTCGATGCTGCGGACGACGAAGCATGGTTGACATGTGTATTTCGTTAGTGTATTTCATTATAGTGTATTTCATTTCATCATGTATTTCATCATGTTTTTCATGTTAGCCAAAAAAAAACGGTTATGTTAAATAATAATTTTTAAGGATATTTTGATAATTAATTTGAGAATAGTCTGCACTTTGGTTTAACATCGATCCTTTCTGAAAGTGTTTGTGAGTGCTGTTCCTGGCCTGCGACGCATGATAATTGAGAACTTTACTCTACGTAAAGACTAGGGGACTTTGTGAGACCATTCAGTATTTATTCGATAGTTTAATTTTGCTTCGATATTAACGCAGTTATTTCGTTGCAGGGCACTTGGTCAGTTTCGGCCACTAGCAAGAAGCGCAGCTGGGCGGCGCCGCACGATCATCCACCACACTCACCAGGCTGATGTAAGGCCTAGTCCCAGGACAACGGCGGCGACGCTCGCTCAGCGCCGCGGCCAGCCGAGAAGCTGTAGTGGCCTACCGAGGCCGCTAGATGACTCGGCGCGCCTGACTTGTGGATCAGCTCCATCCATCATCTGTGATCGCCAATTTGTATGTGTGATTGTCGTTGATCATGCAATATTTATAGACTCTGAATGATTGGTGGACTTATGATAGTGACAAGCGTGTACAAGAGTTTTACTTATTTGCGGTGTTGCAACGTGTACTGCCCTGCCTGATCTCTTGCCGTCTTTGATTGTTCTTTTTGT
>JAXIVJ010003429.1:55000-94297 GCA_036785665.1 Chirona hameri | reverse complement strand
GTGCACCTGGTACACCGGTGGTGCCCCTTCACGGCCCAGGGGGGGGGTCATGACGCCCGTGACCCCCCCCCCCCCCCCCCTCCCCCTGGATCCGCCACTGAGTGGTCTGGTCGCCATGAGATGGATAAGTTGCCACAGTGTGACACTTCTGTCAGCCAAGGTACAGCCTAAACGTCACCCCGTCCGACGTCCGTGTCACCAGCAGCGGAGGGTATACAAGGGCCATCGACTGAAGAGGGGGAACTCCAGAGTCCGGCACGGCGTGGCAAACAAGGCTTCCGACCAACAGCGGCTGCAACTTGGTTTCTTGCAACCCGTGGAACAAAAACAATGGAATGTTCGTGTTTTCGGTCAAGTTAAGCCTGCAATCGCTGAATGGTTGATACATTATTGATACTGGAACGCATCGACGATCGTAGACTATTCTAGAGGATCGCCCACCGGGGTGCGATACGATCACCTGAACAAAAAGGAGTGGAGGGAGGGAGGGAGGGAGGAGGAGACTAGTGGAGGGAGGGAGGAGGAGACTAGTGGAGGGAGGGAGGAGGAGACTAGTGGAGGGAGGAGGAGGAGACTAGTGGAGGAGGGAGAGAGGAGGAGAGGAGACCAGAGGGTTGATCTTCGCGACACCGAACCGAATAACCGACATGCAGACCCGAATCTACCGCCTTCCAGCGTGTCTCAGACGCGGCACCAGCCGCAGATCCTATTATTTCATTTGTGTACGTTGTTTTTCAACTTTATTATAAAATAAACAACAACAACAACACAACAACAACAACAACAACCACTGCCAATCCGTGGTCAAATCACCCCTGACTCCGGCCCCGGCCACTGGCCGGTTCAACCGACACTCGCCACTGAAGCCACAAACACTCGCGGCCGTTGCAAGGATCCCGCCGCGGGCGGGGGCCGGCGTGCAGGGCGGCGGGACGGCGGGCTGCGGGCTTGTCTCGGCCACCCCGGCACTGCCGGCCCCGGGTGGTCGCCGGTGGCGTGTGGCGGGTGGCGTGTGACGGGTGGCGTGTGACGGGTGACGGGTCAAGGCCAGCGGCCGGCCGACACTCCGCGACACACACGGAGCGGCACACACACGTATCACCTCCCGCAGCCGTCAGAGCACGCAGTTCCTGTCCCGGCGCAGCACGCACCCCGCCGCTGCCCGCTGGTAAGCACCAGGAGCAGATGGCAGACCGAAATTGTCGCTTCCAGGCACGTCGTCAGCAATTCCCGTAATGCATAGTATGGTTTCGAGGGAACTTAAGGGATAAACGGGGCTAAGCCTCAGAATTTAGCGGCATTTGAGTAAGCTCTTCACTGCGACTTTTTCCGCAAACGCTGACACGGCCGAACGTGGCGAAAATGGTGAGCAGAACGCAGTATACGCAAGCTAGTTAATTCCGCCGCCGCAGGCTGACTTTGATCACGCCAGGATATGTGATGAAAGGTCATGTTCAAACGCAGTAGTTAGGTCGCCATGTCAGATCGGCCCAGCTCTAGTGAGCCCCTAATTTATTCTAAGGAGACTGAAGCACTGAAGCAGTCAGATCGGATCTTATGAGGCGTGGAAAATAAAGGGATGTTGCCACCTCGCAGGCCAATATGGAGTTTTTGGTGTGTATCGGTAGATTAAGCGTGTCCGATTTCACCTGCAAAATTTTGTTCCCGAAACTCCCCCCCCCCCCATTAGATCAAACAATACATTTGCACCACTCATGATTGGCACACATTCGTAAAATTGGAGTCGCCTCATCACTATTTAGAATCACTTCTTTGCGGATTATGATTTGCTTTTCAATATTGCCAACTCAACATCACCATTCCGTCAGTGCACTTTAAAATTAAAATGCGTATACAGTTAATTATATTGTCAACAAGCATAGCCTCTTGCATAATAACACATGAATACAACAGCAAGAATGGCTATGGCTCGACTTTGGGGCCGTAAGAGATTTGTGACCAATATCTTATAACACAGATAAACTTTACAAGGTCAAGTCTCGGCGAATTCGGACGCTTCGGCTTTGGGCGGGCGCTAATACCACATACAAACTGGATAAGAGCGACCATCATGAATCTAGTACTGAGCACAGCTGGGACCAACGTTTTGGAGTCAGAAATAAATAAATAAAACATTGCCGATACCCTGCTTTAGGTGCTGCAGGAGCAAGTTTGAGCTTGAGCATACACGATTGTTGATCCCCACCATTAAATACACCACCATAGAAATAGTTCACCTTCAACATTAGTTTTAACTGAGATAGCATAGCCCGTGTTGGGAAACCCCTATCTGCAAGTTTTCTTGACTGAAAAGACTCCAGCCGAATATATTTGAGTTTTTGGCGAAGGAATGCGGTGCTGGCGAAAGAATGTTGTACTGGTTCTAGCCCGGGCAGAGGCTATACCATCAGCCAATCAGCTTGCAGCTGGTGCTAGTAAGCGAATCGCCGGCCGCCGGTTGGTACATCTCCAATGCGAGTCTATCTTTACGCGACTACTTTCGAATCTGATTGGCCGAACCATGTTTTACATTCACGTGACGTCAGGACTCTGACTCAGAGAGTATACATACTTTCATCATATATACATACGGCTTTCTGTCCTGAATCGGCGCGATATAAGGCCACTTTTGACAATATCAAAAGCAATTGTATTAAACAATGTAATCAAATCGTGTTGGGTAAAAAAATTCCAAGGTGAACTATTTCCTTTAAGTTGCTTTTTAGAAATCCTCCGGAGGTGGCAATATCCCTTTAACGGTACCGATCGGAGGGTATGTGAGGTGCGATCGGGCGTGACAATGACAATCATTATCATACCAGGTCAGGTCAGGTCAGGTCAAGCCGAGAGGTAAGGTATCTGTACCGGGCAGTCAGCTGGCGGGGTCGGCTGGGTCCGGGTCGACTCGCGTGGTCAGCCGGGGCCGGTCCGGTCGGACAGCGCGGTACTCACCGGTCGTTGGTCATCGGTGGATGGTGGGTTGGTCGTCCCTGCCGCCGCCACTGGGCCGTACACGCGCCCGTCGGTCCGTTACCGCCACTGCCGCCGCGCCGCCCCGCCCCGCACGGCTCCGACGCACGTGAGACCGCGCCGCCGCCCTTCGTCGGCATCGATCGGCTAGCCGCGTACCAGCGGCGCCTGGCGGACAGAACGGGAAACTCGTGATAGGGCAGCCGGCCGACAGGTGGCGCGCAGGAGCCGCCAGAACGAAGCCCCCCGTAGAGGCGCGGCAGCTCGGCTGAGGGCTCAACAACTCGGGAAACGATCGTCTGTCATCGTGGAACCAACCTGCTGTGTTTTCTCGCATCGAGCTATCGCGCAACGGCAGGGTATCGTTCACCAGTGACTTATTCAGCACGGCTTTAAATCGGAGAATCAGCCGTCAGCGGCTCCTAAATGATTAACTGATACCGACGGTCCGAGACGGACATCCAATAGCATGGTTTCGTAGTACTACTACTGACACTGCATGTTCGAAATGCCGCTTCTGATTGTATCCAGTTTAATTTTGCGTGTTTTTACCTAAATAATTGCAGTAATATGTTCCGGTTGTCAATTTACCAAGACATTATTTAGCAAGGTTGTGATAAATTAAACTGCTCGTCATTGCCAGTCCAGTGGCATTCACTTGCACCAAAGAAGTTACATTGAACTAGCAATATTCAACGGCACTGTATGTCCCGGCGCATTCGAAGTCAAGAGCATACTGCAGCGATCCACTCTAAACATGTGACTTTTTCTATTAAATGTCACATGTTGCCAACCTTAGCGCCGAGCTCGAGCAGCATGGTTCAATAAAATGGCTGTCTTTCCACAGCCTCACCGCAATTTTTCATCAGTAAATAAAATAAAACCGCCAATTTCAGTGCTAGTTTGGCCCCGAAGTTGAGGTGATACTATTGAGGTGATACCATGAAGTTGAGGTGGTGCCTGTCGCGTTATGGTACTTTCCTTGACGAGTGTTGTCATCTCCGGTTCCCCGCCGCTGGAAGACGGACATCTCGCCGGCTAAACAAGGCAGCTGGGCTCGCTCCACTGGTAAGTTAGCTTTTGAACAATACTGGCAGAACAGCATTTCAGCAGCTTATTGTTGATGGGAGGCCAAAGCCACCCCAACAGCTGATGGTGGCTGCAGGCTATGGCTGACGGTCGTGTGGGGGTTTCCCATAAGTGATGCTATCGCGTTTGTCATGGGTGGATGTCAAATAGATACTGGTTGGAGTTTAAAAAAAGACGACGATTGCTATGGAATATCTAAGTACCCTGCAGTTGAATATGGCAAAATTATGTAAAATAAACGAAAAGTTATCTAGTAGTTGTTGAAATACAATTGCAACTAACGTAACGTTAAATATCAAAATATTTGGAGCATATGTAAAATGTAACAAGTGGCAGTCTTTGCTTCTGCTTCAGCTCATGAAAGTACCATAACTTTGGGAGTTTTAAAATAAATATATATTCAATAATCTTGCAAAATACACCGCCATTGATTGCCATATCGAGTAACGCCAGTAAAACACTTAACGTACGCATTGCATATGTATTTTACAGAACTCCCATGCGAAAACCAGCCACATTTCCTCTGCTCAACTGTACATAAATCACATTTCACACATTTCGCTCCCCCGTTACCACCGACTGGCAGTGGTATACGGGGAGAGGACGGGAGCGGTGCACGGGGTCGACTCTCACATATAGTGACCCCCGCCCCCCCCCCCCCCCTCCTGCTCACTTCATGACCGACAATATCGCTCGCCGGAAGTAGCTCGCATAGTGCCGCGTCATGTCTCTCGCCAATGTCACACATTCATCATTCGATCCATACACACAGCTGACGGCCGAGACAGAGGCTCGCTATGAAACTGAACAACCGCAATCAACGGGTATCAACGGGCATCAACTGATATATCAACCGCGGTAGCAGCCAACACTATGCGACGTTTGCGTCGATTGCTGCCATCAACAGCTGAGGTCGACCAGCACATCGTACAAATGGCACAGCTCGTTGTGCCAATTCGCACAAGTATTCCAGCCCTGATGCGGCTGACACACTGCAACTCGATCAGATTTAAACCGAGGAGTTTTGTCAAATAAATGCCGATCACATCGAACATAACAAAAATGCCCTTGGTGGGAGACGAAAACAAAACAGTGATTTAACAACATACTATGCAGCCAAATTGGAGCATCAACTTTTTCCTAATCACACAATGTAATACACAAGAAACAAGCGAATAACAACAAATGAACAAAAATGCATCATGCACATACGTCATACCTGCGCCATACATAATTATTTCCCACCATGTCCTTACTACTAAGCCTACCCGAGTAATTAATGCAATTAATGCCAGATTGCCACGGGATATGACGCAATATGAAGCTTAAGCAGCAAGGCCGCGCACATTAAGGGCGCTCACTGCTAGGGAGCGCTATTGGCCATATACAACCCACGGCGTGCCATGATACCCGACATCGTAATGATATCGGCCCATAGGTCAGGAGAATCATAACATGAATGCCAGAGGATAGCGGGTATACATGATTTAGGAGATTTGAGGGACATGGAAATCCAAGCCCAATAAAACACAAATAAAAGCCATGGACACTCAATGACGACTGCGCCTACACAAACCACAACACAATCAAGCGGAAATAGAAGGGTATAGAACAATAGACTAGCACACGAACTATTCTAATATTCGCATGCAATAATTGCACGTTGCGTTCCCTAAGCGCGTTTCCACGATCGATAAACATTCTCTCACAACATTTATACGATAAGGCAAGACAGAAGTGTCATGGGCTGCGACATATGACTGAGCTGGATACAGCCAGCCTAGTAGACTACCAATGCTTTGGCTCGATAATCACACTGAACTACTCAAACATGCACAGGGCCACGGGGTGCTGAGGCCGCCCGGGACAAAACTGACGCAGACGCAGTGTGTATGGTGGCGTCACGGCATATGGTTATTGGAAACCGTACTATCGATGAGATAAACTGACCTATACGATATGCTTTCATTGTAGATACCTAGCGTAAACAAGATGACAACGTGTTAAGAAAGATGTTTGATTTAAATTGTACCCATTTGGCATCAATACTCAATACAGCAATGAACTATCACTCCCATCATCAATGCACAATACCAGTCATATTAAAACCGATGTATAATTAACTAAATGCCTTAGCTATATGCGATTACCGCGGCGATAACTACACCTATGCCCGATTACCGTGGCGATAACTACACCTATGTCATGTATTATGTACGAATCCTATCACTGGCCTGGACTGATCACTCTCCATTTGGGCAAACTGCGTTATCCTCCCGGACCGGGAGAGACTGCCACAAGGTACGCATGCAATAATTGCCACGTTTGCCACGTTTGACTTGTTTGACTTGTGCTATCACGGTGTCCACCGTGACCTGGTCATAACACAGTGGGGTTCAGCTACGCAGGTCTGGCCAGACAGTCTCCCTACAGAAAAGACGAGCCCACCTCGGCTGGGGTGTGGATATTGTGCGCGTTTTCTGCGGGCGAGGATATCCCTTCCGTGCCTGGGGACGGGCTTTCTCCGCCTCCGATCTTAGTAAGAGACCGTGCTGGTGTATAGTAGGGTGGTCCTGTAGACGTGAGGTGGTGCAGTGTAGAGTGGCAGTGACTAGTGAGTTATGGCACTTCCCCTACTCTGCGTTACTCTGGGGCTCAGCACACGCACACGCACACGCACACGCACACGCACACGCACACGCACACGCACACGCACACACGCACGCGCGCACGCGCGCGCGGACAGACAGACAGACAGACGGACAGACGGACAGGCAGACAGACGCGAGAGAGGACAGCCATCTCAGGCCGGAGGCGATCTACTCACACGTCTCCTCTCCGCGGCCAGTCCGGCCGACCAGCGGTCAGACCTGGACACAGGGGCGGCGCTCAGCGGCGGACACAGGGGCGCCGGGGCGGGGGAGCAGCGGTCAGACCTGGACACAGGGGCGGCGCTCAGCGGCGGACACAGGGGCGCCGGGGCGGGGGAGCAGCGGTCAGACCTGGACACAGGGGCGGCGCTCAGCGGCGGTCAGACCTGGACACACGGGCGGCGCTCAGCGGCGAACACAGGGGCGGGCGGGGGGAGCAGCGGTCAGACCTGGACACAGGGGCGCCGGGGCGGGGGAGCAGCGGTCAGACCTGGACACAGGGGCGGCGCTCAGCGGCGGAGACAGGGGCGGCGGGGCGGGGGAGCAGCGGTCAGACCTGGACACAGGGGCGGCGCTCAGCGGCGGGCACAGGGGCAGCGGGGCGGGGGAGCAGCCAGACAGGAGCGAAGACAGTCCCACTCTTAGCCGCCGCGGTCGGCTTCGGTAGAACCCAGTCAACTAAACAGGTCAAATGCAGTGTTCGGAGCGACACAAACTAATTGGCGATGTCTTAGATGCTGGACGCCTTATATGTCGCAGATGTCTGAGATGCTTACTCAGAGGCTAATTCACAAGTCGTGCCGGCTATGAGCCGCCAGATGAAAGCCGACAGTGCTGTTTGATGCCATGACATCACTAGAAACATTTGTTTTGCCATTGCAGGCACAGCGGTATATTTAATAAATGTCTAGTCCTGGCATTTCTATTTATTTATAAATTTAGTCCGAATGTTTTTGAATGGATGGATTTCCGAGGTCAGGCCCCGCGCTAAGCATAGCTTGTTGCGCAGGCCCTGATCCTACCACCCGATCAAGCAATTCCTGGCGTCCGGAAGAATTTATAAGCCAAAGTTGTACGTGCCTAACATAACTGGACACGGTCCGCCCCGCCCTCTGGCGTCACCTGACCTTGAGTGCCACCGACCACTGCCACCGGCCACAGGCCATCCCAATCAGGGGCAAATAGTGAGCGCCGAAGCGACTCGACACCGGGCTGCCACTACCGGGAAAGGTCAGAAGCCCAGCGCTCTCCCACTGAGCTACAGAGGCGGACCAGTGACGTAGGTCATATAACCACACAGCCAGCAACCAATCAACCAAGCCGGCCTCAGTTCTTGGACGACATGCACGTCAACGGCGGCAAATTGGTGGAAACATCCAACTGTAAGACCGGAGCTCGAGTGCCACCGATCCGTGAGGTCACGTGACCCCGTGATTACTTGACTTCGAGATCGAAGCCGCCGTCATGTAATGCAGGTCATACGCGGAGGAAGTTCGATACTGGCCCGTGACGTCACATAGTATCGAGCGCGGCGCTGTCGCCGTCGGCAAACGATTCCAATCAGGAGCAAGTGGGAAATCCCAAAATATACTTGGATACAGTACGCAGAGTTGGATCCAACGCATTAATAATGTTCCGACTGTGAGAAACCTTAGCGTCAATAGAAGGGAAACCGCCTCTCAGGAGTGGAAAAGGTGCGGCTCACATGGACAAGGAGCATGTGGTAATGACATAAAGGTTAATAAGTCATTGTACACAACTCCATATTTGTGATGAATTCGGACAAAGGGATTGAATTGCAGACTTGTAAAATTTGAATCAACGGGCTGACTTCCCCCAGTTATCGTGTCAGCTCGATACTGACACGATAGCTCGACACTGACACGAGTGTCAGCTCGTGTCAGTGTCATATCTCGGCAACAGGCGGAACTCATCGCCGTCCAACACTCCAGGTGAGACGCAAGTGTGGTGCTCAAACTAGCTATGCGCTACACTACAGCACAGACTTGTAACGATACAAAAAATAGTCGGCTCAAGTCTGACTCAACAGCCGAAGATCTGACTCGACTCTTGACTCAAGTGCTGTTTTAAAAAAAAAATATAATCGACTCGACACATGACGCATCCAAAAATGTCCGACTCATGAGTCGATTCATGACTCAACTCTGAGTCGGTTACCAGTCTGCTACAACATACCTACTTGATAAAGCTGGGTATGTTTGACTACGCTATTATATAACTATGCACTTAAGGGAGTGTGCCTACTGACATCGCTTATTTCGGGTTGTTGACACGTTTGTTCTGTAGAACATAATTTTCGGAATTGAGCCATTACTCCATTTCTCCAGATTCACCCTAGTTGCTGACATATTCCAAGGACTCCAGGAACGTGATGGAATCACACAATTATCGGGTAGGCTCCAGCCGGCTTCCGCTACTAGAAGCACTGCAACTATCGATTAAACTGCTAGCATATCGTTAGCGCCGGCCAATAGCAATTCGACGAAACAGCTCGTGCGCGCTGATAGCAGCAGCCGAACAGAACCTGGACGGCCATCATGCTTTTCGATGATGGCCGATGGCCCTGGTTCGACGAAGATATCCATTTTGAGCTACGAAACTTACACATAATAAAGTTCACAGTGGCAACAACATGCTGTGCAAACTTGTCTCGCTATCTTGCATGATGTGACCGTATTTGTATTGTCTTATGCGTTTTACATAACATCACTATAGTGGCGATCGTTTTATAGATATCGAAACAAGAAAAATAAGGAAAAAATAAATCGTGAAAATTCAACTAAAGGGGCTCCGGATGTGAATTTCATCATATCCAACAATCAAACCAATAGCTACTTACCGTATGCAAAATATTTTTGACATTCCAAAACAGTAGGCACACTCCCTTTAATACCTAGAAGGTAAGTTAGGTATACTATGGATCTTCGAATATACCCAGCTTACGCACCACACTTGGATCTCCGCTGCTGAAGGACGGGGCGGCAGCGAGCCACGATCACTATCAGCTGACCGAAAGATTGCCGACAAAACGCGGATAATTTGAGCCTGTTGATTCAATTTTAACACATTTGCTGACTTGAATTACAAACATTCGCATGCGAAATATACGTGAAACGTCACTAAAAGACCTAATTACTTAATATGGTGATGAATACACGATTAAGAATAAAATCGATGACTGGCTTCATAAAACACCATTATTATATATACAAATTAACCAAGCACTCATACGGTGCACTAAGAGCGCGATTCTCTCATGGCTAATGCCCTCTCTTCCAGAGCCAACAATCCGTCTTTCCACAAATCACACCCCTCCCATCGAACTGCACTTCCCGCACTAACCCTGCTCTGCCGCTCTGCACTGCCACCCTCCACCCTCCACACCGACAGCCTCGGCCCATCCTGCAGCCCTGATCAGCCGAATGGCACACCCACCCGGCGTCGACTCTCCACCGCTCTCTCCCGCCGCCGCTACTCTACCTTGGCGCGGGCGGCGGCGGTGGCGCTGTGCTGCGGCGGGGGCGGGGGCGGCGCGCTGTAGCCGTACATGAAGGTGGCGCCCACCACCAGCAACGCGCCGGCCGCGAACGTGCCCGACAGCACCACGTCGCCCAGGTACGCCCACGAGATCAGCACCGACAACAGGATCGAGATGGACGTGGCGAAGCCCTTCAGGATGTTGTCGGCGTACTTGACAGTGGCGGAGACGGCCAGGCCGCCCAGCGCCTGCCGGTCGAACACGCGAGATGTGAGGGACAACGGACACGATATGTGGCTTGACGGTGGCGGAGACGGCCAGGCCGCCCAGCGCCTGCCGGTCGAACACGCGAGGTGTGAGGGCAAACGGACACGATATGTGGCTTGACGGTGGCGGAGACGGCCAGGCCGCCTAGCGCCTGCCGGTCGAACACGCGAGATGTGAGGGACAACGGACACGATATGTGGCTTGACGGTGGCGGAGACGGCCAGGCCGCCCAGCGCCTGCCGGTCGAACACGCGAGGTGTGAGGGCAAACGGACACGATATGTGGCTTGACGGTGGCGGAGACGGCCAGGCCGCCCAGCGCCTGCCGGTCGAACACGCGAGGTGTCAGGGCAAACGGACACGATATGTGGCCCGTCAGCTCATCAGCGCAGTCCTGCCCGCCACAGTCAGTGTCACACTGCCAGTCGTACTGTGTCAGCGCGTCAATGTGTCACACTATGTAGCGGCGTCACCACAGTCGTACTGTGTCAGCGCGTCAATGTGTCACACTATGTAGCGGCGTCACCACAGTCATAGTGTGTCAGCGCGTCAATGTGGCACACTATGTAGCGGCGTCACCACAGTCGTACTGTGTCAGCGCGTCAATGTGTCACACTATGTAGCGGCGTCACCACAGTCATAGTGTGTCAGCGCGTCAATGTGGCACACTATGTAGCGGCGTCACCACAGTCGTACTGTGTCAGCGCGTCAATGTGTCACACTATGTAGCGGCGTCACCACAGTCATAGTGTGTCAGCGCGTCAATGTGTCACACTATGTAGCGGCGTCACCACAGTCATAGTGTGTCAGCGCGTCAATGTGTCACACTATGTAGCGGCGTCACCACAGTCATAGTGTGTCAGCGCGTCAATGTGTCACACTATGTAGCGGCGTCACCACAGTCGTACTGTGTCAGCGCGTCAATGTGTCACACTATGTAGCGGCGTCACCACAGTCATAGTGTGTCAGCGCGTCAATGTGTCACACTATGTAGCGGCGTCACCACAGTCGTACTGTGTCAGCGCGTCAATGTGTCACTATGTAGCGGCGTCACCACAGTCGTACTATGTCAGCGCGTCAATGTGTCACACTATGTAGCGGCGTCACCACAGTCATAGTGTGTCAGCGCGTCAATGTGTCACACTATGTAGCGGCGTCACCACAGTCATAGTGTGTCAGCGCGTCAATGTGTCACACTATGTAGCGGCGTCACCACAGTCATAGTGTGTCAGCGCGTCAATGTGTCACACTATGTAGCGGCGTCACCACAGTCGTACTGTGTCAGCGCGTCAATGTGTCACACTATGTAGCGGCGTCACCACAGTCATAGTGTGTCAGCGCGTCAATGTGTCACACTATGTAGCGGCGTCACCACAGTCGTACTGTGTCAGCGCGTCAATGTGTCACACTATGTAGCGGCGTCACCACAGTCATAGTGTGTCAGCGCGTCAATGTGTCCCACTATGTAGCGGCGTCACCACAGTCATAGTGTGTCAGCGCGTCAATGTGTCACACTATGTAGCGGCGTCACCACAGTCGTACTGTGTCAGCGCGTCAATGTGTCACACTATGTAGCGGCGTCACCACAGTCGTACTATGTCAGCGCGTCAATGTGTCACACTATGTAGCGGCGTCACCACAGTCATAGTGTGTCAGCGCGTCAATGTGTCACACTATGTAGCGGCGTCACCACAGTCATAGTGTGTCAGCGCGTCAATGTGTCACACTATGTAGCGGCGTCACCACAGTCATACTGTGTCAGCGCGTCAATGTGTCACACTATGTAGCGGCGTCACCACAGTCATAGTGTGTCAGCGCGTCAATGTGTCACACTATGTAGCGGCGTCACCACAGTCATAGTGTGTCAGCGCGTCAATGTGTCACACTATGTAGCGGCGTCACCACAGTCATAGTGTGTCAGCGCGTCAATGTGTCACACTATGTAGCGGCGTCACCACAGTCATAGTGTGTCAGCGCGTCAATGTGTCACACTATGTAGCGGCGTCACCACAGTCATAGTGTGTCAGCGCGTCAATGTGTCACACTATGTAGCGGCGTCACCACAGTCATAGTGTGTCAGCGCGTCAATGTGTCACACTATGTAGCGGCGTCACCACAGTCATAGTGTGTCAGCGCGTCAATGTGTCACACTATGTAGCGGCGTCACCACAGTCATAGTGTGTCAGCGCGGCAATGTGTCACACTATGTAGCGGCGTCACCACAGTCATAGTGTGTCAGCGCGTCAATGTGTCACACTATGTAGCGGCGTCACCACAGTCATAGTGAGTCAGAAGTACGCATTGGCCGACACGGTAACGTCAGGCACGCAGGCAATTGCCAGCTAGCGTGCACCGAGTTCCGTCCTGGCGCTTCGATGGGGAGTTATAATGGCACACCGGGGCAGCCATCAATTATAGGATACATTACCAGCTGCCCAACATACATTAACGCGCCCTGTTTACTTAGAAAAGTCGCGCTCACTGCCGAAGGTCTCTTGTACCGGTCGACTCGCTCCACAGGGGGAGGGGGGGGGGGGTCAGGTCTGACAGGTAAGGGCGTGCTAGCAGCTCTGCCGGGGAGGGAAATAATAAGGGGACAGGCTGCTCTGCCGGGGAGGGAAATAATAAGGGGACAGCTCTGCCGGGGAGGGAAATAATAAGGGGACAGCTCTGCCGGGGAGGGAAATAATAAGGGGACAGCTCTGCCGGGGAGGGAAATAATAAGGGGACAGCTCTGCCCGGGAGGGAAATAATAAGGGGGCAGCTCTGCCGGGGAGGGAAATAATAAGGGGACAGCTCTGCCGGGGAGGGAAATAATAAGGGGATAGCTCTGCCGGGGAGGGAAATAATAAGGGGGCAGCTCTGCCAGGGAGGGAAATAATAAGGGGACAGCTCTGCCGTGGAGGGAAATAATAAGGGGGCAGCTCTACCGGGGAGGGAAATAATAAGGGGGCAGCTCTGCCGGGGAGGGAAATAAGGGGACAGCTCTGCCAGAGGAAGAGGCAAGGATGGATCAGCTCTGCCAAGAAGAAGAGGAGTCAGCCTTGCCAGGGAGAGGGTGAAGAGGGGTCGGCCAAGTCAGAGGCTGGGCCCGCCATCCAACCTGCAGTATGATAACGGCCCAGGTGTAGCGGGTGTAGCCGTAGTCACGGAGGGGTTGAGGAGGGATCAGCTCGGTGAGGAGGGTCTGATCCGTCTCACCTGCAGTACGATAACGGCCCAGGTGTAGCGGGAGTAGCCGTAGTCACGGAGGGGTTGAGGAGGGATCAGCTCTGTGAGGAGGGCCTGATCCGTCTCACCTGCAGTACGATGACGGCCCAGGTGTAGCGGGAGTAGCCGTAGTCACGGAGGGGTTGAGGAGGGATCAGCTCTGTGAGGAGGGCCTGATCCGTCTCACCTGCAGTACGATAACGGCCCAGGTGTAGCGGGAGTAGCCGTAGTCACGGAGGGGTTGAGGAGGGATCAGCTCGGTGAGGAGGGCCTGATCCGTCTCACCTGCAGTATGATAACGGCCCAGGTGTAGCGGGAGTAGCCGTAGTCACGGAGGGGTTGAGGAGGGATCAGCTCTGTGAGGAGGGCCTGATCCGTCTCACCTGCAGTATGATAACGGCCCAGGTGTAGCGGGTGTAGCCGTAGTCACGGAGGGGTTGAGGAGGGATCAGCTCGGTGAGGAGGGCCTGATCCGTCTCACCTGCAGTATGATAACGGCCCAGGTGTAGCGGGTGTAGCCGTAGTCACGGAGGGGTTGAGGAGGGATCAGCTCTGTGAGGAGGGCCTGATCCGTCTCACCTGCAGTACGATGACGGCCCAGGTGTAGCGGGAGTAGCCGTAGAAGAAGCCATGCTCTGCAATAGCAGCGCCGTCATTGAGCGCCGCTGCGGCAGCGCCAAACGGCAGCGAGAACAGCGCTGAAAACAGACAGAAAGTCAGCCCTACACCATCGTCACAGCATGGGAAGACTGCCAACAGTACCATTACATACAGCATGAGAGGCTGCCTACAGATACACAGACGGTCAGCATTGGAGTACCACCACAGCATGGGGACTGGGCAGGCTGTCAACATACATACAGACGGGCTGCCAGTCCCGACAGAGACGGCTGCCAGTCCCGACAGAGACGGGCTGCCAGTCCCGACAGAGACGGGCTGCCAGTCCCGACAGAGACGGGCTGCCAGTCCCGACAGAGACGGGCTGCCAGTCCCGACAGAGACGGGCTGCCAGTCCCGACAGAGACGGGCTGCCAGTCCCGACAGAGACGGCTGCCAGTCCCGACAGAAACGGCTGCCAGTCCCGACAGAAACGGCTGCCAGTCCCGACAGAGACGGCTGCCAGTCCCGACAGAGACGGGCTGCCAGTCCCGACAGAGACGGGCTGCCAGTCCCGACAGAGACGGGCTGCCAGTCCCGACAGTCATCATTTCCCTAAACCGGCAGGCGGCTGACCTCACCCAACAACGGAATTCCATTCTTCCGGGAAAACAACGGACACAAAGCATCCTGCTCTGAATACAGAACTAGCCACTCGGCGCTCTCTGTGGCACGGAATCAAAGTATTCTGCTCTTGGACGCCGCCAGTCTGCGCGCAGCGCCGGCACTCACAGAGCTGCATGTTTCGGAGGGAGAGGGTCTTGTTTCCGCCACCGCCGCCGCTGCCGCCGTACTTCAACACACGCTCGAAGAAGATGCCGGCGTAGCCGCTGGACATGCAGAGTGTCAGCACGGCCAGCAGGCCGATCAGCTGGTTGTTGTGCCGCTGGTGGCTCAGCTGGCTGTCCGGGCCGGACCTCTTGTCCAACTGGAGGTCAGGTCAGGCCAGGTCAGGTCAGGTCAGGTCAGGCCAGGTCAGATCAGGCCAGGTACGGTCAGATCAGATCAGGTCAGGTCAGATCAGGCCAGGTCAGGTCAGGTCAGATAAGGTCAGGCCAGGTCAGATCAGGCCAGGTCAGATCGGATCAGGTCAGGTCAGGCCAGATCAGGTCAGGCCAGGCCAGGTCAGATCAGGTCAAGCCAGGTCAGGTCAGGTCAGGTCAGACCAGGCCAGGTCAGGCCAGGCCAGGCCAGGCCAGGCCAGGCCAGGCCAGGCCAGGCCAGGCCAGGCCAGGCCAGGCCAGGTCAGGTCAGGTCAGGTCAGATCAGATCAGGTCAGACCAGGTCAGATCAGGCCAGGTACGGCCAGATCAGATCAGGTCAGGTCAGATCAGGCCAGATCAGGCCAGGCCAGGTCAGGTCAGGTCAGATAAGATCAGGCCAGGTCAGATCAGGCCAGGCCAGGTCAGGTCAGATCGGATAAGGCCAGGTCAGGTCATATCGGATCAGGTCAGGCCAGGTCAGATCAGATCAGGCCAGGCCAGGTCAGATCAGGTCAAGCCAGGTCAGGTCAGGTCAGGCCAGGTTAGGACAGGTCAGATCAGGCCAGGTCAGGTCAGATCAGATCAGATCAGATCAGGTCAGGTCAGGTCAGGCCAGATCAGGCCAGGTCAGGTCAGGTCAGGCCAGATCAGGCCAGGTCAGGCCAGGTCAGGCCAGGTCAGGCCAGGTCAGGCCAGGTCAGGCCAGGTCAGGACAGATCAGGTCAGGTCAGGTCAGGTCAGGTCCGCCCAGGTCAGGTCAGGTCAGGTCAGGTCAGACAGTGTCACAGCAGGTCACCAAGCTGGTTACTGTGCCGCAAGCGACACTGTCCGAGTCAGACATGCGGTCCACCATGAGGCCTGGTCTCATCAGGTCAGGTCAGGTCAGGTCAGGTCAGGTCAGACTAGACAGAGTCAGGTCAGATCAAGTCGGACAAGTTCACACAGTCGGCCACCAGAGCGACCGTCATCACCGCCCACGACGGATCACGCAAGCCCGGCGCTTCAGACCGGAGCACGGTGGACAATGATAGGTCACACGGGGACAAAACTGCACCATCGTGGCGACATACACACCACGTGTGTGTAGTACGTGTGTGGCGACATACACACCACGTGTGTGTAGTACGTGTGTGGCGACATACACACCACGTGTGTGTAGTACGTGTGTGGCGACATACACACCACGTGTGTGTAGTACGTGTGTGGCGACATACACACCACGTGTGTGTAGTACGTGTGTGGCGACATACACACCACGTGTGTGTAGTTCGTGTGTGGCGACATACACACCACGTGTGTGTAGTTCGTGTGTGGCGATATACACACCACGTGTGTGGCGACATACACACCACGTGTGTGTAGTACGTGTGTGGCGACATACACACCACGTGTGTGTAGTACGTGTGTGGCGACATACACCACGTGTGTGTAGTACGTGTGTGGCGACATACACACCACGTGTGTGTAGTACGTGTGTGGCGACATACACACCACGTGTGTGCAGTTCAGGAGACAGAGGAGGCATGACCACTTCAATACAGTCCTACTCAAGCACATTGGCAACGATATCAGGTGAACTATCGCCGCCAATGTTAACTACAGCTCATCCACGGCATCGGTGTTCAATCCTGATATCGTATCAGTACCGGGGTAGCACCTGGTGCGACCAGAGCTGCTGGGCCGGTTACAGTTACAGACAGAGTCGAGAGGGGCGGCGCGTCGCCGCTGACCTGGACCAGACACACGCCGACGACCAGGACGAAGAGCGCCAGCCACTGCACCGGCCGAACACGACGCTTCAGCATCACCGACGACATCACCGCCGTCGTCAGGATCTTCAGCTGGTACAACACCTGCCGGTGGGCAGAGCAGGCCGGTCAGGACAACATCACAACATAAGCAACACATCACAACACGCAACACATCACAGCACTCCACACAACACATCACAACGCGCAACACATCACACCACACAACACATCACAACACGCAACACATCACAACACGCAACACATCACATCACAACACGCAACACGTCACAACACTCAACACATCACAACACGCAACACATCACAACACACAACACATCACACCACACAACACATCACAACACGCAACACATCACAACACGCAACACATCACAACACGCAACACATCACAACACACAACACATCACAACACGCAACACATCACACCACACAACACATCACTCCACACAACACATCACAACACGCAACACATCACAACATGCAACACATCACAACACGCAACACATCACATCACAACACGCAACACATCACACCACACATCACAGCACTCCACACAACACATCACAACACGCAACACATCACAACACGCAACACATCACAACACGCAACACATCACAACACAACACGCAACACATCACAACACACAACACATCACAACACGCAACACATCACACCACGCAACACATCACACCACGCAACACATCACAACACGCAACACATCACAACACGCAACACATCACAACACAACACGCAACACATCACAACACGCAACACATCACAACACAACACGCAACACATCACAACACGCAACACATCACAACACGCAACACATCACATCACAACACGCAACACGTCACAACACGCAACACATCACAACACGCAACACATCACAACACGCAACACATCACAACACGCAACACATCGCAACACGTAACACATCACAACACGCAACACATCACAACACGCAACACATCACATCACAACACGCAACACGTCACACCACGCAACACGTCACAACACGCAACACATCACAACACGCAACACATCACAACACGCAACACATCACAACATACAACACATCACAACACGCAACACATCACAACACGCAACACATCACAACACGCAACACATCACAACACGCAACACATCACAACACGCAACACATCACAACACGCAACACATCACATCACAACACGCAACACATCACAACACGCAACACATCACAACACGCAACACATCACAACACGCAACACATCACATCACAACACGCAACACGTCACAACACGCAACACATCACAACACGCAACACATCACAACACGCAACACATCACAACACGCAACACATCACAACACGCAACACATCACAACACGCAACACATCACATCACAACACGCAACACGTCACAACAAGCAACACATCACAACACGTAACACGTCACATCACACAACACATCACAACACGCAACACATCACAACACGCAACACGTCACAACACGCAACACATCACAACACGCAACACATCACAACACTCCACACAACAGGACACCTATGGGCAAACATTGGCTGGACTGGTTAAACTAATCAGACTGGTCACCTCAGAGCCACGACACGCGACATATGCGTGAATAAACGCAAGCCGACTGGCTGGTCAGACGAGTCAGGGGCAACATTACATCACAGCGAACACAGCAGAACCGGTGCAGCCACCACGTTCAGACCAACTATCGGGCGCGTCAGACAGGCCGACGTGGCTGCTAAACACCTCACACGAGCTGGTGAGAACAACATTTACAGTCTACCAAACAGAAGAGAGGATTTACACAGGTTATCACCCCTGCAAAACAAGCACACATTCGTATTAAGTAGGTATTTAGCGATGTGTATTCAAAAGACTTATTCATGTAACTATACAACGAAACATGAGTAAGGTATTAAGTAAGGGGGGGGGGGCGCTGGCCGCCGTCGTTCTGACCGCGGTGCGGCGCTGCTCGGTGCCGAGGTAAGGGGGGGGGGGCGCTGGCCGCCGTCGTTCTGACCGCGGTGCGGCGCTGCTCGGTGCCGAGGTAAGGGGGGGGGGGGGGCGCTGGCCGCCGTCGTTCTGACCGCGGTGCGGCGCTGCTCGGTGCCGAGGTAAGGGGGGGGGGGGGCGCTGGCCGCCGTCGTTCTGACCGCGGTGCGGCGCTGCTCGGTGCCGAGGTAAGGGGGGGGGGGGGGCGCTGGCCGCCGTCGTTCTGACCGCGGTGCGGCGCTGCTCGGTGCCGAGGTACCGTCTTCCTGTCTGATGGAGGTCACGCTCATCGCTGTACGGGATCGGCACCAAGGAGTATTGCTGATTCGTGTAGATTGATATATCAGCGTTCATTTTTGTGTATACGTCTTGTTTAAGGTATATGTGTATGTGTATGGGGGATTACAAGTGTAGCGTTGTTGTTCTCGAATCGGTGCCGCCACCTGGCACTCACTAAGACCCTCACTGTTGCAGTAGCCGCCGCCTCGCTATGGACACCCGCCAACCCGTACATCTCGTCAGCCACACTGCGGACCGCCGCTGCCGTTAGGGAGGAGTGCCGAGTCATCTGTCAATCTACCATTACATCATCCACCCATCCAACTTAAAACAGTGAAGTATCGGGTAATTCCAGCTGCTCGCCAACACTTCCTTAGTCACGCTTCATTAGACATTTCCAGGTCGACACTAGTTTCACTACCACGCTCTATCCAAACAGTTTCTAACAGACAATGGACTTATTTCGGTATGTTCAGTGATATCTCAATCTTACTTATTAAAAGCGGCATCGAAACAACTCCAGGACCAACACGAACCCAAATGCCACAGAACTTAACCATAGCCCACATAAACATAAACAGCATCACCGCAAGAAACAAATTAGACGAGGTACAACATTTCATTGACGCCAATGGGATACAAATTATTGCTCTCACTGCAACTAAATTAGATGACTCAGTAGACAGTTCTTTATATAAAATCAAAGATTTTCACTCACCATTGACTCGACACAGAAACAGGCACGGAGGAGGGGTGGTAATCTACGTTCACACATTTGTACCAGTGCAACGACTAATGGAATTGGAGCTAAGTGGGCAGGAGTGGGTCTGGGCAAAACAAAAAGAGAAAAGAAATACATTACTCATATGCTGCTCTTACCTTCCCCCAAATTCACCAACTGGCAAACCGCAATTATTCACAGACAAGACTAGCAGAATCAGTATGTCAGGCACAAAAACACTCCCCCACAGTTATGCTCATACTCGGAGATTTCAACACGGGAAATATTTATCCTGATCAAAACATTTACAAACACAATGGAGTTTCCAATTTCGATCACAAAGTTAAAGACACAGCAGCCGCTCTAGGTCTACAACAGCTGATCAAAGAACCAACTCGAATTTCGGACAGCGTGGAAAACCTGCGCGATCTTATATTCACCAGCAACGATAAAGTCACCATTGATAGTGGCACCTTATCATCTTTTGCGCAATTAGACCACTTTCCTATCTATGTATCGATACGGGTTCCAACACTACCAAAACAACACAGAACAAATCACAGAACATATTTGGGACTACTAAAAAAATGAACGCTCCACTTCTTACTGACATATTGATGAGCACTGATTGGGCGAGTTTATTGGAAAACGAAATTCACACAGCAACAGACCTATTCATTTCGACCCTCCACAATGCTGCTCGAGCATTGATTCCCACGAAAATTGTAAAACTTAGGCGTGACCAAAAACCATGGATAAATTCAGAGATGAAACGTAATATCAGGAAAAGAGATAGACTATTTAAAATTGCAAAACGAACAAACACCGATCATGACTGGAATAGGTGGAGATTTCAACGAAACACCGTAACAACTATTGACAGACGTCTGAAAAACAGCATTTGAAAAGTCAAGTCAACAAATTACTAACACAAAAGCGCGACCCATACAAATATCACCAAACACTACGCAACATTACAGGTCGCTCACGAGACGACACCATTCCACCACCAGAAATACTAAATGGAGACATTATTACAGACGATTTAAGCAAAGCTACACTTCTCAACGACCATTTTGCAGCACAATCTACTCTCAACGTTCCAGATACACAAACACCTCCGACAAATTCAGATGCACCACCGGTACCCACTTTGATTAATATCGCAACAACAGAACAAGAAGTGCTTCGTATATTAAACTCTCTCGACCAAAACAAATCAACTGGGCCGGACGGAATTCCGGTAAAATTCTTGAAAATGACTGCTCTTCTAATCGCAAAGCCCCTCTCACAATTGTTTAACAAATCATTAGCGAGCGGCATTTATCTCAGAGCCTTCAAGGAGGCGAATGTTCGACCGATATTTACAAATAAAGGTTCACCTTCCGACTACACCTCTTACCGCCCGAGCCTTCCCTTAACCCTATCAAAAGTCTTCGAAACAAATCGTTTACAAGAAAATATATTCATATTTCACTGAAAATGCTCTCTTAACAGAAAAACAAAGTGGGTACCGGAAACACCACAGTACACAACATCAGCTACTTTCTTGACACATAACCTTTATAAATTTCTAGACGTCGGACGTGACTTTACTGCAATTTATCACGACATTTCAAAATACTTCGACAAAATCTGGCACAAAGGACTAATACACAAATGTAGATATGAGTTTGGCATAATAGGACCTCTATTTGACTGGATTACAGCATACCTACAGCATAGACGACAACAAGTAATTATACGGAACACGCCTTCAGTTTTTCGGACTTCAAACGCAGGCTGCCCTCAGGGATCAGTATTAGGACCCTTATTAGCACTTATTTATCCAAACACACTCTCAAATCGAACACAAAATGACATCCTCTTCTTCGCTGACGATACCTCTCTCTACTCTTCTCACACGACAATGGACCTACGCGCGACGCAGCTCTCACTGACATCCTCTTCTTCGCTGACGATACCTCTCTCTACTCTTCTCACACGACAGCGGACCTACGCGCGACGCAGCTCTCACTGACATCCTCTTCTTCGCTGACGATACCTCTCTCTACTCTTCTCACACGACAATGGACCTACGCGCGACGCAGCTCTCACTGACATCCTCTTCTTCGCTGACGATACCTCTCTCTACTCTTCTCACACGACAATGGACCTACGCGCGACGCAGCTCTCACTTCAGGAAGACTGAGACGAGATTCACAACTATGGTCGGGAATGGGTGGTAACTTTCAACACCACAAAAACGATCCAGCAAACATTTTCACATAAACGCACTCAACAAGCACCAACACTCACATCTGGAGGTGATACGATAACAATTCGAGAAAGTCACACACATCTTGGTATAACTTTCCTAAAGACCTCCGATTCCACGAACACGTCAACAAAATGTCATAAAATCAACACAACATTAAGCCCCCTGTATCCTATAGCACAGCACTTGCCACGGACCATTCTCGACCAAATCTACAAAATGTACATCAGACCGCACTTCGACTATTGTGACGTTATATATGACGGACATATTACCAGTAAGGCGCCGTAACTGGCGATGAACGAGCGAGCGCGATCGAAATGTATGATGAATTTCAACTCAATCGTGCAAGTAGTTTCTGAGATACAAAAACAAATGGTGAGCACGTGCGCACGTGCAGAGGCACCCCACCCCTGACTTGTGGAAAGGCGACGGCTGAGAGGTCCCCAACCACACACCAAATTAGAACACAATCGGGTCAGCCGTTCCTGAGATATAGAATAGGGGTGTGCGCGTGCGCACGTGCAGACACCCCACCCCTGACTTGTGGGAAACTGGCGGCTGAGAGGTCCCTAACCAAACACCAAATTTGAACACAATCGGCTCAGCCATTCCGGAGATATAGAATAGGGGTGAGCACGTGCGCACGTGCAGAGGCACCCCACCCTTGACTTGTGGAAAGGCGGCGGCTGAGGGGTCCCTAACCACACATCAAATTTGCACATAATCTGCCAAGCCGTTGCGAAGTTTTGCGAGAAAACACTTTTCAATACCCCTCACGCGGCACACGCCACGCGCAGTGGTAGTCACCCACATGAGACGCCACTGATCTCAAACATGTTAGGTTGGATGGAGCTACTCAGCAAAGAAACCCGTTTGTCAATCGGACGTGCGGCTGCAGAGATATTAGCTTCTCAAAAGCGTCGCCACGGGCCGGGTCGGGCCGGGCCGCTCATATTCAGATTTTTCCCATATACCACGGAAGGACGAGCGAGCGCTTCGCGCTCGCTCGTAACCACACATGACTTCACTAGACTAGAGACATTGCAAAATCAGGCCGGGAGACTGGTGACAGGGCCTTATTTCGAAAATCTACCGACAAATTACGGTTATAACTTGGCTGGGACGCACTGACTACAGGACGACGTATACACAGACTTACACACTGTATCATAAACTGAACGACCATGAACAACACACACCACACTATGTCACGTCCATTATGCCGAACACCCGAGCACAGGACATCAACATCACTCTTAGAAACGCAAACACTCACACTAGATCCCCTCACCGTACAACATGTTATCAGCATTCATTCTTTCAAGCAACCAGTAGACAATGGAACCAGTTACAGGACACCTCGCGTCAACTCTCACACAAAACATACAAAAGCAGCTTCGCGAGCAGCTGGGTTTGTCTGATCCACCGTATTCCCAGTGAGGCGCCGTAGTCGGCGATGAACGAGCGAGCGCAATAGAAATGTATGGTGAATTTCAACTCGTTCGGGCAAGTAGTTTCTGAGATACAAAAATGTGCGCACGTGCGCACGTGAAGAGGCACCCCACCCCTGACCTGTGAGAAACTGGCGGATGAGAGGTCCCTAACCACACACCAAATTTGAACACAATCGGATCAGCCGTTCTTGAGATATAGAATAGGGATGTGCACGTGCGCACATGCAGTCACCCCACCCCTGAGTTGTGCGAAAGTGGCGACTGGGAGGTCTCTAACTACACACCAAATTTGCACATAATCTGTCCAACCGTTGCCCAGTTATTGCGGGAAAATACTTTTCAACACCCCTCACGCGGCACGCGCCACGCGCAGTGGTAGTCACCCAGATGAGTCGGCACTGGTCTCAAACAGGGTAGGTTAGATGGGGCTGCTCAGCAAATAAGTCCGCTTGTCAATCGGATGTGCGGTTGCAGAGATATGAGCTTCTCAAAAGCGTCGCCACGGGCCGGGCCGGGTCGGGTAGGGCCGCTCATAATTATATTTGTCCCATATACCAGTAAGGCGCCGTAGTTGGCGATGAACGAGCGAGCGCGAAATAAATGTATGGTGAATTTCAAACCGATCGGGCAAGTAGTTCCTGAGATATATAAAAAGGTACGCACGCGCGCACGTGCAGAGGCACCCCACCCATGACTTGTGGGTAGGCGGCGGCGGAGGAGTCCCTAACCATACACCAAATTTGAACACAATCGGCTCAACCGTTCCCGAGATATAGAATAGGGGTGTGCACCACGTGCACACGTGCAGAGGCACCCCATCCCTGACTTGTGGGAAACTGGCAGTTGAGAGGTCCCTAACCACGCACCAAATTTAAACACAATCGGCTCAGCCATTCCTGAGATATAGAATAGGGGTGAGCACGTGCGCACGTGCAGAGGCACTCCACCCCTGACTCGTGGAAAGGCAACGGCTGAGAGGTCCCTAACCACATACCAAATTAGAACGCAATCGGTGCAGCCGTTCCTGATATAAAATAGGGGTGTGCACGTGCGCACGTGCAGAGGCACCCCACCCCTGACTTGTGGTAAATTGGCGGCTGAGGGGTCACTAACCACACACCAAATTTGCACACAATCGGCTCAGCCGTTGCAAAGTTTTTGCGAGAAAACACTTTTCAACACCCCTCACGCGGCACGCGCCAGGTGCAGTGGTAGTTACCCACATGAGTCGGCACTGGTCTCAAACAGGGTAGGTTGGATGGGGTTGCTCAGCAAAGAGGTCAGCTTGTCAATCGGACGTGTGGTTGCAGAGCTATGAGCTTCTCAAAAGCGTCGCCACGGGTCGGGTCGGGTCGGGCCGCTCATATTCAGATTTTCCCCATATACCACGGAAAGACGAGCGAGCGCTTCGCGCTTGCTCGTAATCACCACCCGAACAACTTCGAACACTAATGCATGGCACAAATCTCTCCGGCGTCGACGGTCGGGCGGTGGCCCGTGAGTTTCAAAAATTCCTTCTGAATTCAGGCAGATTCACTAGCATGTAAATTAAATGATTATTATTGAAGTTAATGTGGCTGGTGTCCGTGGCGAGTTGAGCGGCGGCTGGTAACGTTCACATGGCTGAGTGTTGGGTGCCTCGCGCCGCGGCGGCGGCTGGGGTTAAGCGGAATTTTGTTATGACCTGATCCCAGACGTGGTGCGCTGATTTAAGCGCAATTAGTGCTTTTGTACCATGTCGGAAAGTATCGTGTCTTATAGCGCATGTAATGAATAATAAACGGGATGATGATGATACAATGGATGGACAAGCACTTAATAAAGCAGGTGAAATGAACTCGAGTAAAACAAAGTGTATGTAATCTTATTAAAACAAACAGAGCCACGTCGTATAACCTGATTTATCACACTACTGATCTCATCACACTGACTAAGCCACCTGTCGTCCACTAACCGCCTGCCTGACCACTAATCCCATTAGGCCGCGCTGTAAGCCCCGTCGGCGTGTCCATCTGACCCGTGCTGTTATAGGGTCTTGGTCTGACCTGGAAGGTGGGAGCGTCCAGGTTGGTGAGCGCCACGAACACCAGGTTGTTCTGGATGGTGTAGAGGAAGCTGGGCACGGCCAGCTGCGCCGTGTCGTGCGGCTGGAAGATCACCTCCTGGCGCAGCACCGCCGCTGTTCGCCGCACCGACCGGCCTGCGGGACGGGAGGGGACGGGGAAACCGCGTCTGTCAGAGGACACCGACCGGCCTGCGGGACGGGAGGGGACGGGAGGGGACGGGAGGGGACGGGAGGGGACGGGAGGGGACGGGAGGGGACGGGAGGGGACGGGAGGGGACGGGAGGGGACGGGAGGGGACGGGAGGGGACGGGAGGGGACGGGAGGGGACGGGAGGGGACGGGAGGGGACGGGAGGGGACGGGAGGGGACGGGAGGGGACGGGAGGGGACGGGAGGGGACGGGAGGGGACGGGAGGGGACGGGAGGGGACGGGAGGGGACGGGAGGGGACGGGAGGGGACGGGAGGGGACGGGAGGGGACGGGAGGGGACGGGAGGGGACGGGAGGGGACGGGAGGGGACGGGAGGGGACGGGAGGGGACGGGAGGGGACGGGAGGGGACGGGAGGGGACGGGAGGGGACGGGAGGGGACGGGAGGGGACGGGAGGGGACGGGAGGGGACGGGAGGGGACGGGAGGGGACGGGAGGGGACGGGAGGGGACGGGAGGGGACGGGAGGGGACGGGAGGGGACGGGAGGGGACGGGAGGGGACGGGAGGGGACGGGAGGGGACGGGAGGGGACGGGAGGGGACGGGAGGGGACGGGAGGGGACGGGAGGGGACGGGAGGGGACGGGAGGGGACGGGAGGGGACGGGAGGGGACGGGAGGGGACGGGAGGGGACGGGAGGGGACGGGAGGGGACGGGAGGGGACGGGAGGGGACGGGAGGGGACGGGAGGGGACGGGAGGGGACGGGAGGGGACGGGAGGGGACGGGAGGGGACGGGAGGGGACGGGAGGGGACGGGAGGGGACGGGGCAACCGTCCGTCGAAGGACACCGACCGGCCTGCGGGACGGGAGGGGACGGGAGGGGACGGGGCAACTGTCCGTCAGAGGACACCGACCGGCCTGCGGGACGGGAGGGGACGGGAGGGGACGGGGAAACCGCGTCTGTTAGAGGACACCGACCGGCCTGCGGGACGGGAGGGGACGGGGCAACTGTCCGTCAGAGGACACCGACCGGCCTGCGGGACGGGAGGGGACGGGAGGGGACGAGGCAACCGTCCGTTAAAGGACACCGACCGGCCTGCGGGACGGGATGGGACGGGAGGGGACGGGGCAACTGTCCGTCAGAGGACACCGACCGGCCTGCGGGACGGGAGGGGGCGGGGAAACCGCGTCTGTTAGAGGACACCGACCGGCCTGCGGGACGGGAGGGGACGGGTCGACCGCGTCTGTTAGAGGACACAGACCGGTCTGCGGGACGAGAGGGGACGGGAGCCGGGAGGGGACGGGAGGGGACGGGAGTAGACGGGAGGGGACGGGAGGAGACGGGAGGGACAAGAGGGGACGGGATGGGACGGGGAACCGTCCGTCAGAGGACACCGACCGGCCTGCGGGACGGGAGGGGACGGGAGGGGACAACCGCGTCTGTTAGAGGACACCGACCGGCCTGCGGGACGGGAGGGGACGGGTCGACCGCGTCTGTTAGAGGACACAGACCGGTCTGCGGGACGAGAGGGGACGGGAGCCGGGAGGGGACGGGAGGGGACGGGAGGGGACGGGAGGGGACGGGAGGGGACGGGAGGAGACGGGAGGGACAAGAGGGGACGGGATGGGACGGGGGAACCGTCCGTCAGAGGACACCGACCGGCCTGCGGGAAGGGAGGGGACGGGTCGACCGCGTCTGTTAGAGGACACAGACCGGTCTGCGGGACGAGAGGGGACGGGAGGGGACGGGAGGGGACGGGAGGGGCGGGAGGGGACGGGAGGGGACGGGAGGGGACGGGAGGGGACGGGAGGGGACGGGAGGGGACGGGAGGGGACGGGAGGGGACGGGGGAACCGTCTGTCAGAGGACACCGACCGGCCTGCGGGACGGGAGGGTGTGGGGCGGCACGAGCCACACAGCCACAGCCACAGCCAGCCCCCCCCCCCCAGAGCCGTTTGGCTACGCCCGGCCCCTAGCCGGCGAAGGGAAACAACAACAACAACAGCCACACACATGTCATGGGACACCGACCGGCCCGTGGTGACGGGGAAGGGGGCGGGGCGGCACGGGTCAACTGTCAGAGCCGGACACAGGCACGCCAGTCCTAACAGGAAGCGGTGGGCGAGACGGTAGGTCGCGCATCACGAAGCAGAGAGTATGTGGTATTTAGCTGATCATACCCAGATTAATTGACGTTACTATTGTTAAGACATCAGCTCAACTTCTCACAGACCTTTCACAGAACGCAGAGGGAAACGAGCGCAACGGCCGGGACGAAGCCCCTTAATTCATACCACACTGCTTTGCCATGTTGAATGTTCTCCAGGGGCCATTGATTACAAGCAGCTAACAACTGATTCGATATGTATTCAAGGATAAAATACATTATAATTAATAAACTAAAAAACATGACCTTTTCCTCGAAAATGTGAAAATCCAATGTTATCCAAATGTTATTATTATGTTGTAATATTTTGGCCACAGGCCTTTATCAAACAGTAAAACATTTCGACACATTTCGAGGTCATGTTTTTTAGTTTATTAATTATATCAAATATGTTCCTCGCACAAGCACTAAACTCGATAAAATACATTGGCTGGATTTATCTCACATAATGACCTACCATATCTGGATTATTTTACCCTAGCCTTGTCATTAGTGATCTGAATATACCGGCTTGGGATGATAGTGGATGAAGAGGAGGTCAGCTCACCATTCTCCATCCACAGTGTGATGAGCACCAGACAGAACTTGGCCACCTCAGTCAGCAGCACAGCCGTACTGGCCACATACGGAGGACCAGGGGAGTTGACACGAGAGTAGCGCAGCACCAGCACCAGCGCCGTGGTCTGCAGTGTGATCACCAGCAGCACCAGCCACTTCAGCGGGACGCCTCCCATCTCTGCTGCTGGGGGATCAAATGATTGAATTTACCCACCTATATTTACGATAGGTTTGAAAGCTTTGTTTTCAAGCTCTATGGGATGTTCATAGCCAGCAACTAGGGGCATTGCTGTATTGCTGCCTAGTTCTGAACGAGAAAATATCTATGCTTCCTTGCGTAGGTGCCTTTTCTCCTACTATCTAACGGGAAGCTCAAGAGCAATCAACATTTAATTTTGGATAGGTATTGAATGTTTGAATATTCTCTGAAGGGCTATATTTATGAACCAAGGATATTATTAAGCATGTTTAGATTAGGTGTTGTAAGTGAACGTCCAATAATGGACACTGCGATCGGACACGCCAGACCCGTGCTAACAAGCTCCCCCAGTTAGCACCTGGACTGTTAGGTCAAGGTGGTGGTGGGGTAAACAGCCATAATTACAAACACATAACATAACACTTTTATGCTATTCACTTCTCACAATGTAGATAATACCAACATACTACAATAACACTAATACAAGTAGCACAAAAAGTCTAGTGTTAGGACGTGTCTCCTGTAGTTGTTTACCCTGCCTAACCGATAACTGAAATACAAAATTGATTAGAAAAGTTACAGTTATCAGAATTGGTAAGGATTACAGCTTTTTGATTGGTTAAAGTAACAAAACAAAACAGAAGTAATTATATTGCTACGAGGAATACTAATACCCACTTCCGAACAATCCAATGCAACTCAATAACGAACTTGAGCTACCCTCGCTCAGTCACGATTAATCCCGTACAAGTTTCACAGTTCCATGCTCACGATGATTTCACGACAGAGTTTTCACGATCCGTCCAGCCGACGGGGCTGAACACCGCTGAAGTCAAGGGGGTGTCATCCCTGGATTCTCCATGTATCGGCTGCCGAGCGGCAAAGCATAAGCGATTACGTCACTGGTGCTCTGGTCCAGTCGTGGCCACTGGCCAGCCCCGTCGCCGCAGCTGCGCTTTCGAGCGTTTTGCGGTCTTTTGACGGGTGTTGACGAGCGGCAATTTGAAGTTGTCGTCGTTAGATAAGTAAGTAAGGTTGCAAGTCTATATTTTTTTTTTTAGTTTTGTTTAAAGCATAGCTTGAACAGTAAGCCAAAACAATGCCATTTCTCGCCCCTCAGCCAGACCGGGGCAGCGTGTGGCCGTCTCGCCCTCAGCCGGACCGGTGCAGCGTATGCCCGTCTCGCCACTCAGCCAGACCGGGGCAGCGTATGGCCGTCTCACCCCTCAGCCAGACCGGGGCAACGTCTCCCCCCGCCCTCAGCCGGATCGGGGCAGCGTATGACCGTCTCACCCCTCGGGCAGACCTGCAGCGTATGCCGTCTCGCCCTCAGCCGGACCGGGACAGCTTTTAGCCGTCTCATCCCTCAGTCAGACCGGGGCAGTGTATGACCGTCTCGCCCCTCAGCCAGACCGGGACAGCACGTATGGCCGTCTCCCCCCCCCCCCCCCCTCGGCCGGACCGGGGCAGCGTATGACAATCTCACCCCTCAGTCAGACCTGCAGCGTGTGCCGTCTCGCCCCTCAGCCAAACCGGGGCAGCGTATGGCCGTCCCCCCCCCCCCCACTCAGCCGGACCGGGGCAACGTATAGCCGTCTCACCCCTCAGTCAGACCGAGGCAGCGTATGACCGTCCCGCCCCTCAGCTAAACCGGGGCAGCGTATGGCCGTCTCACTCCTCAGTCAGACGGGTGCAGCGTATGGCTGTCTTACCCCCTCAGCCAGACGCAGCGTGTGGCCGTCTCGATCCTCAACCAGACCGGTGCAGCGTATGCCCGTCTCGCCCCTCAGCCAGACCGGGGCAACGTATGGCCGTCTCACCCCTCAGCCAGACCGGGGCAGCGTATGCCCCCCCCCCCCCCCCACTCAGCCGGACCAGGACAGCGTATGGCCGTCTTACCCCTCAGTCAGACATGTAGCATATGCCGTCTCGCACCTCAGTCAGACTGGGGCAGCGTATGGCCGTTCACCCCCCCCCCCCCCCCCTCCCCCGCCCTCAGCCGGACCGGCGCAGTGTATGGCCGACTCACCCCTCAGTCAGACCGAGGCAGCGTATGGCCGTCTCACCCCTGAGTCAGACCAGTGCAGCGTATGACCGTCTCGCCCCTCAGCCAGACCGGGACAGCGTATGGCCGTCTCACCCCTCAGTCAGACCTGCAGCGTATGCCGTCTCGCCCCTCAGCCAAACCGGGGCAGCGTATGGCCGTCCCCTCCCCCTCCCGCTCAGCCGGACCGGGGCAGCGTATAGCCGTCTCACACTTCAGTCAGACCGGGGCAGCGTATGGCCGTCTCACCCCTCAATCAGACAGGTGCAGGGTATGGCCGTCTCGCCCCTCAGCCAGACCGGGGAAACGTATGGTCGTATCACCCCTCAGCCAGACCGGGTCAGCGTACGGCCGTCTCTCCCCCTTCCCACTCAGCCGGACCGGGGCAGTGTATGGCCGTCTCGCCAGTCGCCCTTCGTTTCGTTTCGTTTCGCTTATTAAGGATTCGTCCACGTTATTCTATCCCCGAAGTCGGCGAAGGATTCGTCCACGTTATTCTATCCCCGAAGTCGGCGAAGACGGTGATCTATGTATTGCGAGTCCCACGACAACGCGCTGTGATTATACGCACACGCACACGCAAGGCCACGGCTCCCGGCCGACTGGCCCTTTTTCCCGCCAGTCCGGGTACGAGGGCATCTCTGAGATGCGCATGCGCGAGCAAGGGCGGCTCCAGGGCCAAAGCAAGGAGGGGCCATACCAGGATACCACACCCTACCCCTCTTAAACAAAAACTCAATCAGCTTACTGCGGCTCGCAGCGAAACATGAACGATTAAATACACACCCTACCCCTCTTAAACAAAAACTCAATCAGCTTACTGCGGCTCGCAGCGAAACATGAACGATTAAATACGTTGCCTTGCAGCGAAACATGAACGATTACATGCGTTGCATTAAACGTTACAAAAGTCATCCCATGTCACTTATGAGACGCTTAGGCGGCACTGGACGCCGGCTGGATCGCCGCACGCCCTCGCCGACTTCGGAACCCCGCCGCTCGCTGCGGCACCTCCGCCGCTCGCCCCGGCACCACCGCCGCCGCTCGCCGCGGCACCACCGATGCCGCTCGCCGCGGCACCACCGCCGCCGCTTGCCGCGGCACCACCGATGCCGCTCGCCGTGGCACCACCGCCACCGCTCGCCACGGCACCACCGCCGCCGCTCGCCGCGGCACCACCGCCGCCGCTCGCCACGGCACCACCGCCGCCGCTCGCCACGGCACCACCGACGCCGCTCGCCGCGGCACCACCGATGCCGCTGGCCGTGGCACCGACACCGCTCGCCGTGGTGTCGCCGCCGACCACGCCGGGACTCCTGTCGCCGGCGGCTCCGGCGGGAAGTCCGGGAGTCACGGCGTCCGCAGCTCCACGGGCCTGACCGGTGTCACCTGTGCCGCCGCGATCCGCCGACAGGAGCTGATCGCTGTGTCGCGACCAGATCCCTCCTCTTCCGACGTCGACCTCGTACGACACGGGGCCTGTCTGAGCGACAATGCGGCCCCGGATCCACTTCTGAGGTCCCGAGTAGTACCGGGCCCATATTTCAGTGTCTACACTGAATGACCGTGAGCGGCCACCAGCCGCTGTCCTCTGGCGCTGAGCACTGTCCCTCAGCGCGTCCTCAGCGGTCGGGATAAGGAGATTCAGCCGTGTCCGGATATTGCGGCCGAACATGATCTCCGCCGGCGCCCGTCCCGTGCTGGCGTGCGGGGTTGAGCGGTACGCCATCAGCACCCGAGCTAACGCCAGCTCGATGCCACCGCCGGCTGTCAGGGTTGCCTTCAACGCATTTCTCAGCGTGCCGACCGTGCGCTCTGCCATTCCGTTAGAGGACGGATGGTACGGCGCGACTCGAATGTGACGGATGCCGTTCGACGTCGCGAACTGGGAGAACTCTTGGCTGACGAACTGTGGTCCATTGTCCGTCACCAGGACCAGAGGCAGGCCCAAACGCGCGAAGGAGGCCCGATCGCATGATCGCATGACCGCGATCGTTCGCTCCGAGGTGGTGGACTTCATCGGGATCATTTCCGCCCACTTGCTGTAGCTGTCGACCAGTATGAGGAATGTCATACCCTGCATCGGTCCGGCGAAGTCCGCATGCACGCGCTGCCACGGCCCTTGGGCAGGCTCCCAGGGGTGGCGCTCCGCGTGCGGTGGAGCTGCTCGCTTCGACTCGCAGGCTGGGCAGTCTCGGGCGAGTGCCTCCAGTTCGGCATCCAGCCTCGGCCACCAGACGAAGCGACGCGCCAGCTGTTTCATTTTTGTGCAGCCGACATGCCCCTCGTGTAGCTGTCGCTTCACGCGGTCGCGGAGGGCCCTCGGAACCACAACGCGACCGCCCCACAGCACACAGTCCGCGTCTGTTGACAGTTCCTCGGACCTGTGTTTGTACGGTGTGAGTTCTGCATCCACCGTACCCGGCCAGCCTGACCGCACTGCCGCCAGCACGCGCCCCAGCACCGGGTCCGTGCGTGTCGCCGCGGCGACCGCTCTGGCCGTGAGGCAGGGTCCCTGCTCCTCCGTCACGAACATGATGCCTCCTCCACCGTAATCAGCCTCTTCGTCCACTGCCGCTCGCTCCTCCGCGGGACTCCTCACCGGCATGCGCGACAGCGTGTCTGCCGCTCGCATGTCCTGAGTGCGCCGCAACTCCACGTCGTACTGGTACGCTGCTAGCTGAAGAGCGTAGCGCTGCATACGCGCTGCTGAGAGTGTGGGAAGCTCCTTGTCCGGGCTGATGATACGCGACAGCGTGCGATTGTCCACCACCAGGGTGAAGGATCGGCCCATCAGAAACTGATGGAAGCGCCGCACTCCGAACGACACTGCGGCTGCTTCTTTTTCCACCTGTGCGTACTTGCGCTCGGTTTGTGTTAGAGTCCGTGATGCGTACTGCACCGGTTTCTCCAGGCCTTCAGCCGTCACCTGCATGAGCACCGCGCCCAGTCCCGTCTCACTAGCGTCCGTCACTAGCTTTACCGGACGGGCTGGGTCGAACCGTATCAGCACGGGGGCTGACGCCAGCATCTTCTTCACCTTTGCCACCGCTGACGTGCACTGGTCTGTCCATCGCCACTTCTCGCCTTTCTTCAAGAGCGTGTACAGAGGCGAGAGCACAGAAGCGAGGTCCGGCAGAATCCGCTAGTAATAGCTGACGGTGCCTATCAGCGACTTCAGTTCCTGCGGGTTCTTCGGGTCTGGTGCGCTCAGGATCGCCTCCGTCTTCCCCGCCAGCGGTTGAAGAGAGTCTGCTGACAGGCGCCATCCCAGGTAGGTCACCTCTGGGACGTTAAAGCTGCACTTTTCCCGCCTCAGACGGATGCCGTGCTCTTCCATTCTCGCCAGAGTCACATCCAGCCGCTGCAGCAGCTCTTCCTCGGTGTCGCCCCACACCAGCACGTCATCGAGGTAGCTGACCGTACCGGGGAGCCCTGCCGTGATCTGATCCATCACGGACTGGAACAGTGCTCCACAGACGGAGATACCGTAGGGTAGCCGATTCATCCGGTAGTCTCCTCGGTGCGTCGTCACTGTCGTCGCGTTCTTGCTTTCTTCATCCAGCTCGACCTGCAGGTAGGCGCTCCTGCAGTCTAGCTTTGCGAACCGTTTCCCTCGGATGCCGGAGAACAGCTCCTCCGCCGTCTGCATCGGGTACTTCAGCGGCTCGAGCTGCGGGTTGACGGTCAGACGGTAATCCGCACAGAGACGAACCCCGCTCTGCGTCGGGATGACCACTAGTGGGGTCCCCCAGCCGCTCCCTGGCGGCACCTTCTCCGCCACTCCCTGCTCTTCCCACTTGTCCAGTTCTCTGTCCACCGCATCCTGAAGCGCGAACGGCACCGGGCGAGCCCGCCGGTACACTGGTTTAGCGTCAGGTTTCAGTCGGAGACCGACTTGGATCGGGATGCGTCCCAGCTCCTCTTGGACCACCGCCACGTGTTTATCCAGCACGCTCTGCAGCGTCAGCGCCTCCTTGTCCTTCACCTGGTGCACCCTCAACGGTGAAGGGAGGACATCCAGCGCCTTGATCCAGTCACAGCCCATCAGCGGACGGTGTGGGCCGAAGTCCGTCACCACCAGTCGTAGACGGGTCACAGGTCTGCTCGCCGCCGCCGTGACCGTGACCAGCGCCTCCCCCCTCAGGGGAATCACCTGACCCGTGAATGACGTCAGACGCAGGTCACACGGGTCCAGCAGCTGCAGTAGCCCCCGCTGTCGCGCTGTCTCCGAGCTCACCAGCGAGACTGGGCTCCCCGTGTCCACGACCATGGCCAGCCGCTGGCCTTCCACCATCACCGTCGTCGATTCCGCGGTGCTGGTGCTGACGGAATGCACCAGCCAGGAGTCGCCGTCCGTCTGCGCCTCCTCCGCAGTCACCAGCCGCACCCGCCGCTGCGGGCACGCCGCCTTCAGGTGCCCGGCAGCGCCACACTTGTAGCAGCGCCTCTGTCTGGGCGGACCGTCACTGCTGCTCCTGTCCTGCGCGCCGCCCTGTCCTCGTCCACCGGCCGTTCCGCTGCGTCCGCCGCTGGCCGCCTGGCCAGCCGGACGGTGGCTGTCGCGCGCACGCGGCACAGCTCCAGCAGCTGGACAGTCTCGCTGCCAGTGGCCGGTCGCCCCGCACCGAAAACAGGGCCCGCGTCGTGGCTGAGGCGTCCTCACCGCGTTGACGGCGGTGCTCTCAGTGTCGACTGCCGGTGCCTCCGCCACGCGCGTACCAGCCAGCTGGGCGCCGAGCTGCTGCATGTCCCGGTGTGCGCGGGCAGTCTGACGGACCTCGACGAGAGTCAGTCTGTCGCCCTTCGAAGCCGCCAGCTGCACGAGCTTCTCCTGCAGACCGGCTCGGCTCCCCAGCACGCACCGGTCGCGCAGCTCGCGGTCCACCTCCGTGGCTGGGTAGCTACAGCGCCCGACCTGCGCTCGGAGACGGCCCAGGAACCGCTCCAGGTCCTCCTCCGGCTCCATCTTCATTTGGTGGAAGAGCGATCTTTCCGCCACCGCGTTCCGCACCGGCGACAGGTAAGTTGTCAGCTTCTGCTTCAGCAGCTCGAAGCGGTCTTCTGTCTCGCTGGCCTCCTCCGGCAGCGTTTCACTCAGGTCGGCGATGTCCGGCCCGACCAGGTGGAGAAGCACCGCACACTTCCGGTCGGCATCCAGGATACTGACTGCGCGCAGGTATCGCTCGACCCCGCGCAGCCACTTGCCGAAGTCCTCGCCTGAACGGAACGGCGACACTGCCGGCAATGCCATACCCGGAATCTCCATCGTCACCGGCTGTCGCTCAGCGCCGTACCGTCCCGATCAGCTGATCCCAAGGACACCAGCTGCCCTGCGCACAGCGCCTTTGGCGGCCCGCCGGCGAAATACCCTCAAGGTCACCGCCGCCGCCTCGCTCCCAGCGCCCCTAGCGGCCCGCCCCAGAAACACGTTCACAATGGCTGCTCGCGCCAGCCGCCGCCATACAACACGTGGTCGAAACCCCCGACCAGCACCCGTGTGTATGCAGCCTCACAAGCCACTAACCCGGCTCAAAACACACATAAATCAGTCACAGAGAGTCCCTGAACTCGCCCTGCACCTGCGGCACTTGTCCTGATAAAAATTACATTTCTCACACCGACCGAACTCCGTGGTGAACCGCCATCTTACTGCCTGCTGTGCTAGTCTTTTCCGTTGTCGTCGGGCGTTTGCTGAGTCGAGCCAGTTCTCCTCGACTCACAGACGATCTCATCCTCGTCGCCAGATATTCTATCCCCGAATCTAGGTGATCTATGTATTGCGAGTCCCACGACAACGCGCTGTGATTATACGCACACGCACACGCAAGGCCACGGCTCCCGGCCGACTGGCCCTTTTTCCCGCCAGTCCGGGTACGAGGGCATCTCTGAGATGCGCATGCGCGAGCAAGGGCGGCTCCAGGGCCAAAGCAAGGAGGGGCCATACCAGGATACCACACACGTAGTGGGTATTATGAACCCTGTACATTGTAGGTAAGGGTGACAGACATTTACTCATACACTATGGGAACGGTCACGGTCACGATGCATGTGAAAAACAACGCGGACATCCGATTGTAATTCATGTTGGCTGACAAATGGCACGCAGGAACGCCCCGCGACTCCGCACCTCGGTAATGTTAGCTGGGAGAGAATTCCACGCACGCGCGGCCCTATATGCGAAGCTTCTCTGCGTGGCTGACAGGCGACATCTTTCCAGCTGCAGCTCTCCCGCGGCTACAGCTCTCGTTTCCCTCTGGGATACCTGGGATCGTTTGACAAAAAGAGCTCTCAGGGCTGGCGGGCAGTTGTGGTCATGAAGCGCACTAAACACTTTGAGGCAGTCTCGCTGATGCACCATCTCCCTCGCACTCAGCCACCCTAACGAGATGAGGACAGGTGAGATGTGCTCACTGCGCCGCACCCCAGAGACAAGTCTCGCCGCAAAGTTGATAGTTTTCTGAATCCGTGACAGATGGCATTGGGCGGCCCCGCCCCAAACGGAGAGACAGTACAAAATGTGGGGGAAAACGTGAGCCTGTACCAGGAGCTCAAGGGCTTTGGG
Source organism: Chirona hameri (assembly GCA_036785665.1). NCBI lineage: Eukaryota > Metazoa > Arthropoda > Thecostraca > Balanomorpha > Balanidae > Chirona > Chirona hameri. The sequence goes on along the minus strand of JAXIVJ010003429.1, from coordinate 56,739 downwards.
TGTGAAATAGTGGCGAATTTTGTAGAGGGATATAAGGATAGCGTTGCATCTGCGAACCACCGTCGATATATGTGGCTCCCAGGTCAGACCTGGGTCCAGGACCATGCCCAGGACCTTCACGGTGGAACATATGGCGGGATGCGTGAGCGTGATAAGGTGATGTGGAAGCTCGATGTCTTTTTTATGGAAGATTTTGTACCAAAGATGATGAAATGGGTTTTGTCAGGGTTCATTTTGAGACAGTTGGACAGAAACCAATCTTGAAGGTGTATGATGGACTCCTCGACGCGGGCCTTCAGGTGTGATAAGTTGATGACATCGAGAGGGGAGTGGTCCAGGAGTTGAGTGTCATCGGCATAGGACAGGAGTCGGCCATGGGGAAGGAATGCGGACATGTCGTTGATGAAGATAAGGAAGAGGATGGGTCCGACTATGGAGCCCTGGGCGACGCCGTGGGTCAATGGGAGAATTAGGTCTGATCCGCCCGCTACCATCTGTTTCTGGTCTTGCAGATAGCTGCGGAACCAGTCTGAGCACACCCCGTACCATTCTAGCTTGTCCAAGAGGACGCCATGATCGACGCTGTCAAAAGCTTTACTTAGGTCGAGCGTCGTCAGCGACGCTATTTCACCTACGTCGATAATCTTTGAGATCCACTCCACAAGGTCGATCAGGGCGTCCTCCGCGGAATGACGGGGTCGGTAAGCATATTGAAATTGAGACAGTATATGGTTTTCCTGTAGATATGACGTGAGTTGCATGCAGACAGCCTTTTCCGTGATTTTTGACAAAACAGACAGGATAGAGATAGGCCGGAAGTTATTCAAATCGGATCGGTCTCCAGACTTGTGAATAGGTACAACGCGAGCTATTTTCCAGGCATTAGGAAACGTGCATGTGGTTACAGATTTGTTGACGATATTAAGAAGGTGAGGCCCAATAACAGCAACACACCTTTTCACTGCATGGAGAGGGACGCCATCGATACCGACTGCCCTTGACGAGCTCATGCGTTTACTGGCCTTCGAGAGTTCTGGCAGGGTTACAGGGCGTAGTGCGAGGGCTGATGAGCACACACGGGGAGGCCTCGGTCCGTGCGAGCCCGAAACGGTGGTGCGCCCCACCTCCGCGGCGATGCGTGACCCCACGGACGCAAAATGCTCATTGAATGCGTCAGCCCGGTCACTGACGTCATCGTCACCCAAAGCGGGGCCCCGTGATGGTTGGACAGCAAAACTTTTCAGACGACTCCAAAAAGATTGTCTGTCAGATAAAAGAGAGTCACACAGGAAGTCGCGACGGGCACGAGTGAGCTGGCTTTTCACAGTGTTGCGCCGCCGCTGGTATTCACAGCGACTTTCTGGGGTTCTGGTGCGCTCCCAGGTTCGCCGGGCCTCGTCGCGGTCCTCCATCGCCGACGTCAGCTCGGGATTGTCGCGCAGCCACGGACACGCCGGTCGGCGCCGTCTCACCGTGACGAGCGGGCAGTGTTCGTCGACCACTGCGTCCCAGACCGCCATGAATGCCGTCAGCTTCTCGTCAGCTGTCCGTGCGTTGTAGAGTGGTCCCCAGTCAGCTGTCAGAAGGCTCAGGCACATGGCGTCCCAGTCGACACGCTCCCAGCGCCTCCTTATGACCGGCGCCGGCGGCGGGGGGCGCTGTCTGCGCACCCCGGCTCTGAGGAGTACCGGCTGGTGGTCGGCGATTTGATCCTGGAGCACAACGACAGATTCAGGTGA
>JAXIVJ010003429.1:32500-50000 GCA_036785665.1 Chirona hameri | reverse complement strand
ATATGTATATGTATATGTATATGTATATGTATATGTATATGTATATGTATATGTATATGTATATGTATATGTATATGTATATGTATATGTATATGTATATGTATATGTATATGTATATGTATATGTATATGTATATGTATATGTATATGTATATGTATATGTATATGTATATGTATATGTATATGTATATGTATATGTATATGTATATGTATATGTATATGTATATGTATATGTATATGTATATGTATATGTATATGTATATGTATATGTATATGTATATGTATATGTATATGTATATGTATATGTATATGTATATGTATATGTATATGTATATGTATATGCATATGCATATGCATATGCATATGCATATGCATATGCATATGCATATGCATATGCATATGCATATGCATATGCATATGCATATGCATATGCATATGCATATGCATATGCATATGTATATGTATATGTATATGTATATGTATATGTATATGTATATGTATATGTATATGTATATGTATATGTATATGTATATGTATATGTATATGTATATGTATATGTATATGTATATGTATATGTATATGTATATGTATATGTATATGTATATGTATATGTATATGTATATGTATACGTATACGTATACGTATACGTATACGTATACGTATACGTATACGTATACGTATACGTATACGTATACGTATACGTATACGTATACGTATACGTATGCGTATGCGTATGCGTATGCGTATGCGTATACGTATACGTATACGTATACGTATACGTAGACGTAGACGTAGATGTAGATGTAGATGTAGATGTAGATGTAGATGTGTATGTGTATGTGTATGTGTATGTGTATGTGTATGTGTATGTGTATGTGTATGTGTATGTGTATGTGTATGTGTATGTGTATGTGTATGTGTATGTATATGTATATGTATATGTATATGTATATGTATATGTATATGTATATGTATATGTATATGTATATGTATATGTATATGTATATGTATATGTATATGTATATGTATATGTATATGTATATGTATATGTATATGTATATGTATATGTATATGTATATGTATATGTATATGTATATGTATATGTATATGTATATGTATATGTATATGTATATGTATATGTATATGTATATGTATATGTATATGTATATGTATATGTATATGTATATGTATATGTATATGTATATGTATATGTATATGTATATGTATATGTATATGTATATGTATATGTATATGTATATGTATATGTATATGTATATGTATATGTATATGTATATGTATATGTATATGTATATGTATATGTATATGTATATGTATATGTATATGTATATGTATATGTATATGTATATGTATATGTATATGTATATGTATATGTATATGTATATGTATATGTATATGTATATGTATATGTATATGTATATGTATATGTATATGTATATGTATATGTATATGTATATGTATATGTATATGTATATGTATATGTATATGTATATGTATATGTATATGTATATGTATATGTATATGTATATGTATATGTATATGTATATGTATATGTATATGTATATGTATATGTATATGTATATGTATATGTATATGTATATGTATATGTATATGTATATGTATATGTATATGTATATGTATATGTATATGTATATGTATATGTATATGTATATGTATATGTATATGTATATGTATATGTATATGTATATGTATATGTATATGTATATGTATATGTATATGTATATGTATATGTATATGTATATGTATATGTATATGTATATGTATATGTATATGTATATGTATATGTATATGTATATGTATATGTATATGTATATGTATATGTATATGTATATGTATATGTATATGTATATGTATATGTATATGTATATGTATATGTATATGTATATGTATATGTATATGTATATGTATATGTATATGTATATGTATATGTATATGTATATGTATATGTATATGTATATGTATATGTATATGTATATGTATATGTATATGTATATGTATATGTATATGTATATGTATATGTATATGTATATGTATATGTATATGTATATGTATATGTATATGTATATGTATATGTATATGTATATGTATATGTATATGTATATGTATATGTATATGTATATGTATATGTATATGTATATGTATATGTATATGTATATGTATATGTATATGTATATGTATATGTATATGTATATGTATATGTATATGTATATGTATATGTATATGTATATGTATATGTATATGTATATGTATATGTATATGTATATGTATATGTATATGTATATGTATATGTATATGTATATGTATATGTATATGTATATGTATATGTATATGTATATGTATATGTATATGTATATGTATATGTATATGTATATGTATATGTATATGTATATGTATATGTATATGTATATGTATATGTATATGTATATGTATATGTATATGTATATGTATATGTATATGTATATGTATATGTATATGTATATGTATATGTATATGTATATGTATATGTATATGTATATGTATATGTATATGTATATGTATATGTATATGTATATGTATATGTATATGTATATGTATATGTATATGTATATGTATATGTATATGTATATGTATATGTATATGTATATGTATATGTATATGTATATGTATATGTATATGTATATGTATATGTATATGTATATGTATATGTATATGTATATGTATATGTATATGTATATGTATATGTATATGTATATGTATATGTATATGTATATGTATATGTATATGTATATGTATATGTATATGTATATGTATATGTATATGTATATGTATATGTATATGTATATGTATATGTATATGTATATGTATATGTATATGTATATGTATATGTATATGTATATGTATATGTATATGTATATGTATATGTATATGTATATGTATATGTATATGTATATGTATATGTATATGTATATGTATATGTATATGTATATGTATATGTATATGTATATGTATATGTATATGTATATGTATATGTATATGTATATGTATATGTATATGTATATGTATATGTATATGTATATGTATATGTATATGTATATGTATATGTATATGTATATGTATATGTATATGTATATGTATATGTATATGTATATGTATATGTATATGTATATGTATATGTATATGTATATGTATATGTATATGTATATGTATATGTATATGTATATGTATATGTATATGTATATGTATATGTATATGTATATGTATATGTATATGTATATGTATATGTATATGTATATGTATATGTATATGTATATGTATATGTATATGTATATGTATATGTATATGTATATGTATATGTATATGTATATGTATATGTATATGTATATGTATATGTATATGTATATGTATATGTATATGTATATGTATATGTATATGTATATGTATATGTATATGTATATGTATATGTATATGTATATGTATATGTATATGTATATGTATATGTATATGTATATGTATATATATATATATATATATATATATATATATATATATATATATATATATATATATATATATATATATATATATATATATATATATATATATATATATATATATATATATATATATATATATATATATATATATATATATATATATATATATATATATATATATATATATATATATATATATATATATATATATATATATATATATATATATATATATATATATATATATATATATATATATATATATATATATATATATATATATTCGCTGAGTTGGCGGGACGCGGCGATTTCAACCAAACTCAAGGAAATAATAGCACATGCCGGATCCGAAAATCATAGTCCCTATTCGTGACATTTTCAAATTTGACCTTCAGGGCCACTCCAGCTTGCAAAATTACCCCTTCTCCCATGTTAACATGCAGTCACTCAAACGATAATGAGTAACAAAAGCACGCACCAATTAGCTCAAGACTCCGCTAACTGGTGTAGAAATGTCTTCCGCAAATTTCCAGGAAGTGGCAATGTGTGACACTCAAAGGTACAGCCTCCAGAGGCTGTCAAGCTTTCCAGTTCTTTTCAATATATATATATATATATATATATATATATATATATATATATATATATATATATATATATATATATATATATATATATATATTCGCTGAGGTAGCGGGACGCGGCGATTTCAACCAAACTTAGGGAAATAATAGAACAGCACATGCCGGATCCGAAAATCATAGTCCCTATTCGTGACATTTTCAAATTTGACCTTCAGGGCCACTCAAGCTCGCAAAATTACCCCTTCTCCCATGTTAACATGCAGTCACTCAAACGATAATGAGTAACAAAAGGACGCACCAATTAGTTCAAGACTCCGCATACTCGTGTAGAAATGTCTTCCGCAAATTTCCTGAAAGTGGCAATGTGTGATACTCAAAGGTACAGCCTCCAGAGGCCGTCAAGCTTTCCAGTTCTTTTCAATATATATATATATATATATATATATATATATATATATATATATATATATATATATATATATATATATATATATATTCGCTGAGTTGGCGGGACGCGGCGATTTCAACCAAACTCAGGGAAACAATAGAACAGCACATGCCGGATCCGAAAATCATAGTCCCTATTCGTGACATTTTCAAATTTGACCTGCAGGGCCACTCAAGCTTGCAAAATTACCCCCTTTCCCATGTTAACATGCAGTCACTCAAACAATAATAAGTAACAAAAGGACGCATCAATTAGCTGAAGACTCCGCATACTGGTGTATAAATGTCTTCCGCAAATTTCCAGAAAGTAGCAATGTGTGACACTCAAAGATACAGCCTCCAGAGGCTGTCAAACTTTCCAGTTCTTTTCAATATAAATATTAGTTAACCTATACTCGCTGAGGTGGTGGGACGCGGCGATTAGACATAAAGACATAAAAGAAAAGTGCAACAAAGAGCCTCTTGGGCCCATCCGAGGTTGCACCCCACCCCACCCACACCCACACCCACACCCACACCCACACCCACACCCACACCCACACCTACACCCACACCCACCCCACCCCACCCCACCCCCCCCCCCCCCCCCCACCCCCTCCACCAGTCTCGCCCCTTCAAATCACCTTACTCTACCTGCATAAAAGAAGGCTAATCCCATGAGTATTTATGAACTAATCCCTTCTCTGTAAAGTATTTATCTAATCTAATTTTGAAGGAAGCAAGTGTCACTGCATCAGCGACATCCCCTGGTAGCATATTCCAATGTCCTACAACCCTTCTACTGAAAAATGACTGTCGTAGCCTAGTCCTACTTTGTTTCATAATGAGTTTATGCTGATGACCTCTACCTCGATTTTCCCTATTGAACTCAAACATACCCTTTAAATATCCAGAATGCTGACTATTTACAAATTTGAAGACTTCAATTAGATCTCCTCTTAGCCTTCTATATCTAAGTGAAAACATACCCAATTTCTTTAATCTATCTTCATAAGGTAAACTACCAAGACAATTAACCATTTTTGTTGCCCTTTTTTGAACTCTTTCCAACAACCAGCAATCTTTCTCATATGTTGGAGACCAGGCTTGTACACAATACTCCAAATGTGGTCTAACGTATGCACAATACAGTTTTGTTATTACCTTTTCACTCTTGTAGGAAACATTTCTGTTAATGGCCCCTAGCATTCTAAGTACCTTTTTCCTAGCTTCTACAACCTGGTCTGACGCTGATAGTCTATTGTTTACCACGACACCTAAATCTCTTTCCTTTTCAATCTGCTCCATTTTCTGCCCACCCATTTCATACCTATGTTTACTGCTAACCCGTCCAGCGTGCATAATCTTACATTTACTCAAATTGAATTTCATCTGCCATGCTTCAGACCACTCAACTAGCTTGTCCAGATCTGATTGAAAAACATCCTGATCATGTTTTCCTCTAATAATCCTGACAACTTTTAGATCGTCTGCAAATTTCAAGACTTCGCTGTCTATACTGTTCTCAATTGCATTCACAAATATTATAAAAAGCAATGGGCCCAGGACTGAGCCCTGTGGAACCCCACTGAGAACCTCCTTCCATTGTGATTGGCACCCATTCAATATAACCCTTTGCTGGCGTCCTGAAAGCCACGTTTCTATCCAATCCAGAATCTTGCCCCTGATCCCATGAATTTTAAGTTGCAACCCCAGTCTTGTATGGGGGACTTTGTCAAATGCTTTACTGAAATCAAGAAAAGCTACATCTAGCTGTTTACCCTGATCAAAGCTATCTGTTGCAACATCCAAAAACTCCAGAAGATTAGTTAAACAAGAACGGCCCTTCCTAAAGCCATGCTGTGTATCCTTGATGAGTTCATTTTGCTCCAAGAAATCAACAATCTTATCTTTGATGATTGATTCAAGCACCTTGCAGACTAATGAGGTCAGACTAACTGGTCTATAGTTTTCCTCTTTACTTCTATCTCCCTTTTTATGAATAGGAACAACATTTGCTCTTTTCCAATCAAGTGGAATTTTACTATCTGCAAGTGATTTAGAAAATATTATGGCTAATGGAACCGACAACTCCCTTTCAGATTCTCTTAAAAGTCTAGCATGGATTTCATCAGGTCCTTCTGCCTTGTTAGGCCTTACTTTCTTTAGATATTCTAGAACAAGTTCACTACTTATGCCACCTAGCTCTCCTATAGTCTCCTCTGTCTCTAGCTCAGGCTGAAGTGCTGCAATACTACTCTGGTCCTCGGTAGTAAAGACAGATTGAAACTGATCATTAAGCACTTCAACCATTTCACTGTCCTTGCTAACTAACACATCATCCACCTTAAATGGACCTATATTTTTGGAAACTGTACTTAACTTATAAAAACTGAAGAACTTCTTACTATCTGCATTACAATGTCTAGCTAAATCAAGTTCCTTGCCCTTTTAGCTGCTCTGACCTTTTTCTTAACTGAATTTCTTGCATTCTGGTAGGCCTTCTGATTTATATCTAGTGAAGATCCCTTCAAAATGCCAAATGCACTTCTTTTAGCTTGTATAGCACTCCTTACTTCTGGGGTAAGCCAAACTAGATTGCCCTTGGTTCTGTTACGTTTGTGCCTGAAGGGTATATGCCGATTTTGAATTTGGCTTAATCTAGCTTTGAAAACATTCCAGGCCTCACATGCATCTACACCTGCCAACTCAACGTTCCATTTTATCTGTGCGAGGTCATTTCTAATACCATCAAAATCAGCCCGGCTGAAGTTTGGAACCATAATAAGGTTATCTTTGGGCCTCATTTCTGATGAGATATTGAATTTAACCATATTGTGATCACTGGTTCCTAGACCTGCACAAATACTTATGTCACTAACTAGATCACTGTTGTCTGAGAATACAAGGTCTAGAATGGAGCAATGTCTGGTTGGCTCTGTTACAAACTGATGCATGAAAAGCTCCTCTTCAAAGATTTGCCTATACAACCTACACTCATTTGTTTCCTCTGCTATACTTTCGTATCCTCTTAAGTTAAAATCTCCCATAATAAGACACTGAGCCCGAAAGTTCCTACGTATTTCCTCACAAATATCTTGGTCTGTTTCAGCTTGGGAGTTCCTTGGAAGATTCCCTGGTCTGTAAAATGCACCTATCCTCAACCTTCCTCTGTTTCCTGTACCAATTTTAATGTCAAGCCAGATTGATTCTACTTCTTTTACTTTACTAGAATCATCAACTCTAGTAGTGCAGTACAAGCTATTTACATATACAAACACTCCGCCTCCCTGCCGTGATTCTCTGCAGTATGAGAACATGTTATACCCTTGTAACTCGAAATCCTGTAGCCTATCCCTATTATACCCCTCACTAACCCATGTCTCGGTTACACAAATGATATCAGGCTTTTCAAGGGCAACATAACACTCAAACTCATCAAATTTAGACCTAATACTTTGGGCATTCAGCAACACACATGTGATCTTATACTTTGAGCTGACTCTACTAATTCTGAGGGAATTATGATCTACTGTCCTATTCTGACATGAACTTCTACCAATGCTTACTTCCTGATGCCCTAGTACTAGCGTCCCTGAACCCCCCCTCCTACCTAGTTTCCCTGAATGACACTTCTGTAGGCATCTCCCAAAGCCCTTGCCCCCTCATCCGATAAGTGAAGCCCATCCTTCATATAGTACCTATGCCACTCATAGAACTGATCCCATAAGTCTACATAACTAAGCCCCATAGCTGAACATAAGTTCTGAACTGAGCTGTTCACAGACAGAGCTCTCTAATACCACTCCTCACTGGCTCCACAGCGAGGGAGGATGCCAGTCACAATGACTGGTTTCCTGAACTCCTTCAACCTCTGCAGCAGGCTCCGGTACTCCGCTACTATTCTCACACTCTGCCTAGGTCCTATGTTGTTCACCCCCACCTGTATTATAACTGTCTCCGGGCTACTCCTACCAAGTTCTGCCTCAATGACAGGGCCCATATCAACTACTCTTGCCCCCGGTTTGACTATACATCTGTCCCTCTTCCCACAGAATGTTCGCCTTAAGGGCCTTACCCTTGAGTCCCCAACCACTATATGCTGAATCTCTCCCCTGTCACTTTCAGCTGCTGACTCTAACGCACTGAGCCTATTTGCTATTGTAACCTGCTGATGTTCCCTGGGGCTGTACTGCCTGACTCTACCCTGAACTTTTGTCCATCCCTCCTGATCCCCTTCCCTCTTCCTCCTCCAGATTCTGCTACCACCCTCCATTACCCAGCACCCCTCCTCATCCTTACTGTCTGTGGCCCTAGCATTACTTTCCACAATGTTGAGTCTCCAGAAACGTGACCCTCCAACACACTTCCAAACCCCAGCCGCACTATCCACCTTTGCCTTATCCTCCTCCCTTATGCCCCTATCAGAACTACCACTGGTCCCTGATCCTGTAGGCTCCTTTTCTGACCCCCTAACCACGATCTGCGCATACGTTCCTTGGTCAGGAGCTACACCCTCCTGCGGCTCATCTCTACACCTACACTTACTTAACTGCGCCTCAAGCTCCGCTACTCTAGCCTGGAGGGCCTCTAGCTCTGCTACCTTCGCCTGCATCCTAGTCCTGCTCATTTTAATACACTACTAACTTAGGTACTATGCACTTTTCAATACTTTACTAACTTAACTTAACTTTTTTGTTTTTTTTTGTTTTTTCTTCTTCTAAACCTTAACTAGATCTAGGTAAAGCTAGTGACACAAATCAGCTATGAGTGCACCTAATACTAGACTAAATATCTAATCCTTAAATAAACTGAATACTAAATACACCTTAATTATCCCTAATTTTCTAAAATATCTACTTATCCAACCCTGCAACTAATAACACAAAAATAAGACTAAGACAATTTTGGCGCACACAAGCTAGAATGAAAAGTCCTTTAAAAAGCAAGTAAGAGGTAACAGCTAACTATGAATGCTTAAAAATAATACCTAAACGATCCACAAAACTAAATATCTAATCCTTATATCTAAATATAATGTGGTTCCTCAAAAAATACACAAAACAACAGAGCTATCCAACAGCTACTTAGCTCTAAAGCGGGGTTCAGAATCAACCCCCAATGATTTCATGATCAACCCCCAATGATTTCATGAATCAATGATTTCAACCAAACTCAGGGAAATAATAAAACAGCACATGCCGGAACCGAAAATCATAGTCCCTCTTCGTGACATTTTCAAATTTGACCTGCAGGGCCACTCAAGCTTGCAAAATTATCCCTTCTCCCATGTTAACATGCAGTCACTCAAACAATAATAAGTAACAAAAGGACGCACCAATTAGCTCAAGACTCCGCTAACTGGTGTAGAAATGTCTTCCGCAAACTTACAGAAAGTAGCAATGTGTGACACTCAAGAAAACAGCTCCCAATTGCCGTCAAAATTTTTGGTTGCTGCTTGCTTTTATAGTCCAGTGAAAACGAATTTAGTGTCGTCACTTCACCTCTGGAGGCTGCACCTTTGAGTGTCACACATTGTCACTTTCTGGAAATTTGCGGAAGACATTTCTACACCAGTATACGGAGTCTTGAGCTAATTGGTGCGTCCTTTTGTTACTTACTATCGTTGGAGTGACTGCCTGTTAACATGGGAGAAGGGGTAATTTTGCAAGCCTGAGTGGCCCTGCAGTTCAAATTTGAAAATGTCACGAATAGGGACTATGATTTTCGGATCCGGCATGTGCTGTTATATCATTTCCCTAAGTTTGGTTGAAATCGCCGCGTCCCGCTACCTCAGCGAATATATATATATATATATATATATATATATATTGAAAAGAACTGGAAAGCTTGACAGCCTCTGGAGGCTGTACCTTTGAGTGTCACACATTGCCACTTTCTGGAAAATTGCGGAAGACATTTCTACACGAGTATGCGGAGTCTTGAGCTAATTGGTGCGTCCTTCTGTTACTTATTATCGTTTGAGTGACTGCATGTTAACATGGGAGAAGGGGTAATTTTGCAAGCTTGAGTGGCCCTGAAGGTCAAATTTGAAAATGTCACGAATAGGGACTATTATTTTCGGATCCGGCATGTGCTGTTCTATTATTTCCTTGAGTTTGGTTGAAATCACCGCGTCCCGCCTATAAGCGAATATATATATATATATATATATATATATATTGAAAAGCACTGGAAAGCTTGACGGCCTCTGGAAGCTGTACCTTTAAATGTCACACATTGCCACTTTCTGGAAATTTGCGGAAGACATTTCTACACGAGTATACAGAGTCTTGAACTAATTAGTGCGTCCTTCTGTTACTTATTATCGTTTGAGTGACTGCATATTAACATGGGAGAAGGGGTAATTTTGCAAGCTTGAGTGGCCCTGAAGGTCAAATTTGAAAAAGTCACGAATAGGGACTTTAATTTTCGGATCTGGCATGTGCTGTTCTATTATTTCCTTGAGTTTGGTTGAAATCACTGCGTCCCGCCAACTCAGCGAATATGTATATTGAAAAGCACTGGAAAGCTTGACGGCCTCTGGAGGCTGTACCTTTGAGTGCCACACATTGCCACTTTCTGGAAATTTGCGGAAGACATTTCTACACGAGTATGCGGATTCTTGAACTAATTGGTGAGTCCTTCTGTTACTTATTATTGTTTGAGTGACTGCATGTTAACATGGGAGAAGGGGTAATTTTGCAAGCTTGAGTGGCCCTGAAGGTCAAATTTGAAAATGTCACGAATAGGGACTATAATTTTCGGATCCGGCATGTACTGTTCTATTATTTCATTGAGTTTGGTTGAAATCGCCGCGTCCCGCCAACTCAGCGAATATATATATATTGAAAAGAACTGGAAATCTTGACGGCCTCTGGAGACTGTACCTTTGAGTGTCACACATTTCCACTTTCTGGAAATTTGCGAAAGACATTTCTACACGAGTATGCGGAGTCTTGAGCAAATTGGTTCATCCTTCTGTTACTTATTATTGTTTGAGTGACTGCGTGTTAACATGGGAGAAGGGGTAATTTTGCAAGCTTGAGTGGCCCTGAAGGTCAAATTTGAAAATGTCACGAATAGGGACTATGATTTTCGGTTCTCGCATGTGCTGTTCTATTATTTCCCTGAGTTTGGTTGAAATCGCCGCGTCCCGCTAACTCAGTGAGTTTGAGTGACTGCATTTTCGGACGGGTCTGGGGCCTTTCGTGGATAAGATAGGGAAAGTCCAAGTATATGGCTGTGTTCGTTGCGATGAGGGATTTCGAATGATACCTCCTTTTAACGCTTTTGATGGATATTTAATCAATTTTGGCTGGTAAAGTTTTCCTTCAGATATGGTAGCACGAATCTGGGCCGGGCTGAATCTCGGCTGAATGTGGGCCAACTTCCGGTACATGTATAACCGCACACTTCTAGGGAAGGCGCGAACAGCGGACCCCTCAGAATGACTTGAAACTTGGTATACAGATAGACCTGGACACGCTGATCATGAAAATAGCAAATTAGAATGGCGTGGTTCGATACTTTTAGAGATATTTCACGTTGATTCCTCCTTAACAGATATTCGGACTTATAAATATTCAGAGGTTGGTGGGCGGACCCCTCAGAATTTCACGAAACTTGGTATACAGATAGATATCGACACGCTGATCACGAAAATAGCCAATTTGAAATGGCGTGGTTCGATACTTTTCGAGATATTTCACGTTGAATCCTCCTGGACAGATATTCGGACTTAGCAAAATTCAGAGGTTGGTGGGCGGACCCCTCAGAATTTCACGAAACTTGGTATACAAATAGATCTCGACACGCAGATCACGAAAATAGCAAATTTGAAATGGCGTGGTCAGATACTTTTCGAGATATTGGCCTTCGAAGCTCGGAAGGCGCGAACAGCGGACCCATCAGAATGACTTAAAACTTGGTATACAGATAGATCTCGACACGCTGAACATGAAAATAGCAAATTTGAAATGGCGTGGTTCGATACTTTTTTAGATATTTCACGTTGAATCTTCCTGGACAGATATTCGGACTTAGACAAATTCAGAGTTTGGTCGACGGACCCCTCAGAATTTCACGAAACTTGGTATACAGAGATCTATCGTATACCAAGTTTCGTGCAATTCTGAGGGGTCCGCCCACCAACATCTGAATTCTTATAAGTCCGAATATCTGTCCAAGAGCATTCAACGTGAAATATCTCGAAAAGTATCGAACCATGCCATTTCAAGTTTGCTATTGTCATGATCAGCGTGTCGAGATCTATATGTATACCAAGTTTCAAGTCATTCTGAGGGGTCCGCTTTTCGCGCCTTCTGACCTTCGAAGGCGAATATCTCGAAATTATCGGACCACGCCATTTCAAATTTGCTATTTTCGTGATCAGCTTGTCGACATCTATCTGTATACCAAGTTTCGTGAAATTCTGAGGTGTCCGCCCACCAACCTCTGAATTTGTAGAAGTCCGAATATCTGTCCAGGAGGATTCAACGTGAAATATCTCGAAAAGTATCGAACCACGCCATTTCAAATTTGCTATTTTCATGATCAGCGTGTCGAGATCTATCTGTATGCCAAGTTTCAAGTCATTCTGAGGGGTCCGCTTTTCGCGCCTTCCGATCTTCGAAGGCGAATATCTCGAAAAGTATCGGACCACGCCATTTCAAATTTGCTATTTTCGTGATCAGCGTGTCGAGATCTATCTGTATACCAAGTTTCGTGAAATTATGAGGGGTCCGCCCACCAACCTCTGAATTTTGCAAAGTCCGAATATCTGCCCAGGAGGATTCAACGTGAAATATCTCGAAAAGTATCGAGCCACGCCATTTCAAATTTGCTATTTTCATGATCAGCGTGCCGAGATCTATATGTATACCAAGTTTCAAGTCATTCTGAGGGGTCCGCTGTTCGTACCTTCCGAGCTTCGAAGGCTCGAAAAGTATCGGACCACGCCATTTCAAATTTGCTATTTTCGTGATCAGCGTGTCGATATCTATCTGTATACCAAGTTTCGTGAAATTCTGAGGGGTCCGCCCACCAACCTCTGAATATTTCTAAGTCCGAATATCTGTCCAGGAGGAATCAACGTGAAATATCTCGAAAAGTATCGAACCACGCCATTTTAAATTTTATATTTTCATGATCAGCGTGTCCAGGTCTATCTGTATACCAAGTTTCAAGTCATTCTGAGGGGTCCGCTGTTCGCGCCTTCCGAGCTTCGAAGGCTCGAAAAGTATCGGACCACGCCATTTCAAATTTGCTATTTTCGTGATCTGCGTGTCGAGATCTATTTGTATACCAAGTTTCGTGAAATTCTGAGGGGTCCGCCCACCAACCTCTGAATTTTGCAAGGTCCGAATATCTGTCCAGGAGGATTCAACGTGAAATATCTCGAAAAGTATCGAACCACGCCATTTCAAATTTGCTATTTTCATGATCAGCGTGTCGAGATCTATCTGTATACCAAGTTTCAAGTCATTCTGAGGGGTCCGCTGTTCGCGCCTTCCGAGCTTCGAAGGCGAATATCTCGAAAAGTATCGAACCACGCCATTTCAAATTTGCTATTTTCATGATCAGCGTGTCGAGATCTATCTGTAGACCAAGTTTCAACAAGTCATGCTGAGGGGTCCGCTGTTCGTGCCTTCCGAGCTTCGAAGGCGAATATCTCGAAAAGTATCGAACCACACCATTTCAAATTTGTTATTTTCATGATCAGCGTGTCGATATTTATCTGTATACCAAGTTTCGTGAAATTCTGAGGGGTCCGCCCACCAACCTCTCAATGTTTCTAAGTCCGAAGAATATCTGTCCAGGAGGAATCAACGTGAAATATCTCGAAAAGTATCGAACCGCGCCATTTCAAATTGGCTATTTTCATGATTAGCGTGTCCAGGTCTATCTGTATACCAAGTTTCAAGTCATTCTGAGGGGTCCGCTGTTCGCGCCTTCCGAGCTTCGAAGGCGAATATCTCGAAAAGTATCGGACCACGCCATTTCAAATTTGCTATTTTCGTGATCAGCGTGTCGACATCTATCTGTATACCAAGTTTCGTGAAATTCTGAGGTGTCCGCCCACCAACCTCTGAATTTGTATAAGTCCGAATATCTGTCCAGGAGGATTCAACGTGAAATATCTCGAAAAGTATCGAACCACGCCATTTCAAATTTGCTATTTTTATGATCAGCGTTTCGAGATCTATCTGTATACCAAGTTTCAAGTCATTCTGAGGGGTCCGCTTTTCGCGCCTTCCGATCTTCGAAGGCGAATATCTCGAAAAGTATCTGACCACGCCATTTCAAATTTGCTATTTTCGTGATCAGCGTGTCGAGATCTATCTGTATACCAAGTTTCGTGAAATTATGAGGGGTCCGCCCACCAACCTCTGAATTTTGCAAAGTCCGAATATCTGCCCAGGAGGATTCAACGTGAAATATCTCGAAAAGTATCGAACCACGCCATTTCAAATTTGCTATTTTCATGATCAGCGTGCCGAGATCTATATGTATACCAAGTTTCAAGTCATTCTGAGGGGTCCGCTGTTCGCGCCTTCCGAGCTTCGAAGGCTCGAAAAGTATCGGACCACGCCATTTCAAATTTGCTATTTTCGTGATCAGCGTGTCGATATCTATCTGTATACCAAGTTTCGTGAAATTCTGAGGGGTCCGCCCACCAACCTCTGAATGTTTCTAAGTCCGAATATCTGTCCAGGAGGATTCAACGTGAAATATCTCGAAAAGTATCGAACCACGCCATTTCAAATTTACTATTTTCATGATCAGCGTGTCGAGATCTATCTGTATACCAAGTTTTAAGTCATTCTGATGGGTCTGCTGTTCGCGCATTCCGAGCTTCGAAGGCCAATATCTCAAAAAGTATCGGACCACGCCATTTCAAATTGGCTATTTTCGTGATCAGCGTGTCGATATATATCTGTATACCAAGTTTCGTGAAATTCTGAGGGCTCCGCCCACCAACCTCTGAATATTTCTAAGTCCGAATATCTGTCCAGGAGGAATCAACGTGAAATATCTCGAAAAGTATCGAACCACGCCATTTTAAATTTGCTATTTTCATAATCAGCGTGTCCAGGTCTATCTGTATACCAAGTTTCAAGTCATTCTGAGGGGTCCGCTGTTCGCGCCTTCCGAGCTTCGAAGGCTCGAAAAGTATCGGACCACGCCATTTCAAATTTGCCATTTTCGTGATCAGCGTGTCGAGATCTATCTGTACACCAAGTTTCGTGAAATTCTGAGGGGTCCGCCCACCAAACTCTGAAAATATTCTAAGTCCGAATATCTGTCCATTGGTCTGATCGATATCGCGAATATCGATCAGACCAATGGACTCGAATATCGATCTGCTGCGAATATCGATCTGCTGCTTAATTGACGAACGTCAGCGACAGCTAGAGGTTTCGGCGTTAGGACTTTTGGGTGATGGAATCTTGCGAATTTATCTGACCAATCAGCACCCTCCGACTAACAGCTGGCCACAGTTTACCAAACAGTTTACAAGAGCACGTGTCCGGATCGGATGAGCGGCGACTGACCTTTCGGTAAATATTTAAATTATTATACCATAATAGTTCGTTTGCGACAACAATGAGTATCATATTTGAAATCAGCACATCTTAAAGCTGCAGGGAAACCATTACTGATAGCTGTATGTAGCTGCTGTTGTACCACCATAGATTGTTCATTCATGTAAGACGTATTTTGTCCAACATTTATCTCTGTTCTGGGACGTTTCAGTTTGTATGACATGATTGGGATGATGAATCTGCACCAGATCTGAGTTAATTTTGTTAGAAGCATGGAACACAAACCCTACTTACTTAAACCAGTGTTTTTGTTGATATATTTATTAATGCATTGTAAACAGTTGTTTTCTCCCTTGTGAATCAAATGTCATTTATTCATCTCTTATTGGATAACAAAACCATATTTGTACACTGTAATTGTGTCAGATTTGCTAAATGAACAGTGCTTATTGGTCACATTGTAGGTACCTAATCTTTATGTTAAACAATGGAGTCAGATTTTAGGCCTCTAGGCTCTATGTGCATCTGATAATTTTTCTTCTTCACATTATGTACTCCTTAAGATTGTTTTGTACTTCGCTACCAAGACAAAAAAGTACAAATCCAGCCCTGGGTGACGTCATATTCCTGCTGACAAGTGCCAGCTCTGCTGCTACAACAAAGTAGGTGCAGGACGCACATTTTGTCAGCAGGCACAGAAATTGGCACATGCAGCAGTGGCGCAGATCAAGGCAGGCTTGTAAACAAAGCAAAGACAAGAACTTCTATTATTATTTTTTTTACTTGTGGCAGCCGGCGAGAAAATTTGGTGAGACCAGACAGGGTGGCGTAACAACGCTGCACTACGACGGAGATGTGTTTTTTGAATGTTTCATAGTGGTATACAAATGTGCATATGACGTACTCCAACTTGCATTTTACTGAAACTACTGCATACATTCCTTCTGAGAGGCAAAAGAGCTTATGGGGGTCAGGGGCTGGGGATACCCTTCTTCCCCTATTTCTCCACAACTCTCAGTTGATTCAACTCTCAGCTGAAATTTGGCATTGTCAGGTTTAGGATCAGTGAGCATATACATGTTGTATTTTTTTTTTTTTAATCTGCGTTTGCGGGTTCCGGAGCAGCGTGCGCCGACGCGCAACCCTATAAACTCTTACACTCATGGCCACAACCACCACCATCCCTATGGTGGTGGTTGCGGTCATGACCTGCCAGATTCACGCTCGACCGGCCCGCCCGGTCACATGGCCGCTTGCGGCCGGGGAAGGACGGCCACCTGGTTCGCCGCCTCAGACGTGTCTTGTTTAACTCAAAGTGAAGCTTTAAGCACTCTTTCACAGTTGGAAATAACGCTTAATAACAGCCTGCTCGTTTCCCGACCCAATAAGGGCATTTTACTGGTTGCGTAAATCAGTGAAGCAAGGATTAA